>BDUI01000545.1:146591-156738 GCA_002335545.1 Apodemus speciosus | reverse complement strand
TGGAAGTGTAAGCTGAATAAACCCTTTCCTCCCCAACTTGTTTCTTGGTCATGATGTTTGTGCAGGAATAGAAACCCTGACTAAGACAGTGTTACAGGGATAGAACTCCGGGCTGTCAGGTTTGCTCAATAAACACGTTTATCTTCTGACCTTGTTGGGAGCAAGCAAAGTGAACTTGTTCTAAACGCTGCTATGTTTTTTTTTTTTTTTCAGACTCAATTTAATCATAGAGGGAATCTAAGTTCAAGGCCCCAGGCCCTAGGGGAGCTGGGACTTCCCTACAGCTGAACAGCTTCTGTTGTAAACAGCGGATGGGATTCAGACATCTCAGGGACAACATGTAAGGAGACAGTTGCCTCAGTCCAGCCATCTCAAGGACAGCTTCTCCATCTTGCTGGCAGGGTTGAATTAATGCCCGTGTTCCCAGGCCCAGGAAACAACACTATCTTGAGTGGTGGGAAAATGTAGCAATAACTTGGCACAGGTGTTTAAGATTTGCAAGCTTAAATATTGTGGGTTATTCTGGCTTGTTGCAGATCAGTTCCTGAGTCTGTTCTGAGGTCCTGATCAATCAGTAGCGGCTCCGTTACAATGCATTTTTTTTTTTTTAATTTTATGAGACAGGGTTTCTCGGTGTAGCCCTGGCTGTCCTGAAACACACTCTGTAGACAAGGCTGGCCTGGAACTCAGAAATCCGCCTGCCTCTGCCTCCCAAGTGCTGGGATTACAGGCGTGTGCCACCACTGCCCTACAATGCCTTTTTGTCATCTGCATTGACCTAGTGTTTTAGTTATGTTGGATTTAAGTGGACCCCATAACACCCCAAGGTATCTTGCAAACACCCCATAAGTCCGTTTTTATGGAGGCCTCATTAGGAGGGTTTGTTTTTTTACAAGTAATAATAGAATTAACATGTTGCAGAGATGACTCAGTGGCTCTGAGGGCACATTGCTTTTGTGGAGGACCCAAGCGTGCTTTTCAGCAACCACTTCAAACTGCTCCAAACCGCTATGACTCCATTCACATGCACTTGCAAACACACACACACACACACACACACACACACACACACACACANTCTCTCTCTCTGTCTGTCTCTCTGTCTGTCTCTCTCTCATGTTGCCTTTCATCATTCATTTTTGGCATTTTTGTTCATTTGTTTGTTGATTTTTATCATGACAAGAGAAAATTAACTAATACACTCCATAAACAGTGCCACTAACCAAGGAGGACCAAGTATGCAGACACATGAGCCTGTGGAAGACATTTCTCATTCAAACCACCATAGAGAAACACACAGGCAGTGGGAAGTCAGGTATAGCAGAGAGACAGGCTAGCCCTTGAGAGTGCTGGGAATTGTATGTACACATACTGCATCATCATCTCTTCCATCTACTCTCTCACATGACTGAGTCTGGCCCAGCCAGGTTGCCTGGGATGATTTCCTATCTGTAATGTCAGCTTAGTGTAAATGTTAGCCACATCTACACATACTTTTGCAGCAGTGCCTAGACAAGTGTTTGATTCAATAACTGCAAAGTACAGATCAGCCAAGCTGACAGATAGAAGTGACCATCACAGGCCCCCCCCCCATTTCAAAATCATTATCAGCTGCTCCTCTGTGGTTTGAGAATGTGCTGGGAGCGATTAACTCCCTAAGTGCTGTGAAGGGATGATGGAGAGACAGTCCTCAGAATCAAGAGTGTAAACTCAGTCCAGGTATGAAAACTACTTTCAGAAGACAGAAACTCACCACAAAGACAGCACTGGCATCTGGGAAAAAACACACAAGGGAAGGGGCAATACAATTTTTTTATATTAATTCTTACATGCTGTAATTAATGTACTTCAAGACATATTTGCTAAAATCATTCACGAGTGTAAACTGGTGAATTGATAGTTCACTTATCCCAGCAAGTTTTACCTCTGTTCTACCGCTGAATCCAAATCAATAGAATTTGTGTGGTTTGCACAGACTGACCACTTCTCTCCTGGATGGGTGACAGGTCAATATTAATAACAGGATAAGAGGTGTGAGGTGGTAAGTTTGATCTTTATCCACCATTTGACAAAAGTGGAAGCCATGAATTATTGTGTCCCTATGTTGTACTAGCATCAATGGATCCATGCCTGAGAGTAGGACTAGCTAAAGTCTGCACTAGGGCTTTAGCAGCAGAATGGAGTTTATGGACTCCAGCATTTTACTGAGTTTACAAGCAGAATCACCATCACCCTATAACCTTATACCCCACCCTTTCCTCTCTTCAGCACCATTGTCCCACCCACTCCTGTCTATAATGATCCAATCACAAACCAGCTCTCAGTACCAGACCAAGATGTCACAGCACACTCAGAGGTATCCCTGCACATGAGTACACAAAGCCATGGAAGGAACTTCCCTCTAATCTGGAAATGGTGGGACTGGGAATAGCAGACAAAAGTCCAGAATGGGTCTCATTTAGCAACAGAGTCTTTCCCTGTTTGGAGCTTGGTCTGGTTCACTGCTAGCTTATTGATTAGAATGCTTAACTCATTCAAAAATGCCTCAACAAGTCACTTTTGGAATGCTTGACTAAGTATCTGGGTGCTTTGGCCCAGGTGAACACATAAAATTGATCTCTTTTCTCCATGCTGTACCAGGGACCTCCCCTTCCCTCTACAAAGGTGGGAGTTCGACACTGAACCTGAGCCTCCCCTCCCCCTGGATTCTCTCTCAAAACCTTTGCAGTCATGGTCATGGTGATGGTCATGGTGATGTTCATGGTGATGGTGATGGTGATGGTGTTGGTGATGGTGATGGTCCTGGTCCTGACCTGCTCATGGTCATGGTCATGGTCATGGTCATGGTCATGGTCATGGTCATGGTCATAGACAGAATCTTCATCCTGAACCTTCTAGCTCTCACTGGGGAAAGTCCCACCAAGGGCATAGTTAAATGACTGATTTCAGTAAAGAGTAGTGTGAAACAGAAATATTTTTCTTTGTCTTGTGAGCAGAGATATCTCCTGCTGTTTGCTTCAGAAGACAGAGGGAGTCTCTGAAACACTTAAGAGAAAGGGCTGAAGATGTGAGCTAATCTAAACTTTCACATGAGGCCTATGTAAATTATCTGCCAAGAGTCATTTGCCCACCTTTTTGTGTATGTGTTCAGAATCACAGAATCTCCTGTTTCTCTGAGCTTCATATGGTAAAGTTTGGACCAAGGGCTTGGCGCTAAGTTCCAGTTTTACTGCCCATTTAGCCAATGTTCTTGCAGAGTGCCTCAATGTATCCAAATGACCCTCCTCATGAAATGGGACATTACCAGCAGTGGCAGCTCACTTAGCAGGCAGGCAAGCTCCATGCTGATCCAATGATGATACCTCAAGAAGACTCTGTGACCATTAAATGATGCCCATCCACAGAGGCCACAAAGAGGCCATAAGAAATTAGAAAGTACTTTAGCTAGGAAGATACATATATACATACACACACATACATATACATATACACACATATACACACCTACCCATACACCCACATACACACACACACACACACACACACACACACACACACACACACACACACACCCCTCTGGTCATCAACAATGCCCCCATGTGGACAAGTTTTAAGGAAGTACCTTGAGCATGCCCTGTGAACAACTCCACATTCAAAAAATTCATAGTTTTCTAGGAGAGAACCTGCTTCTAACCAATGGAGGAAATTTCCTATTGAAATCCTATACATTTCCAGTGCAGCTGTTACACCCACTGTTCTAGTCTGAGTGCACACACGCATCCTGTGGCATCCTCTCTGGATCTGACACTGATGTACCATGTTCATCTGCATTTTCAATGGAAAGCCCTGCCCCCCATGCTGGCATGTCAATCTCCTCATGGTAAACTGAGTGTCCCCAAGGACCTGCACCCTATGCTTGCAGGAGGCAATGAAAGCCTCCTGCAGTGGAGCTGCTGGTCCCTTCTCTGCCTCCGCTACATGGTGGCAGGTTTCTTCTCTCAGCTTCCTTTATGTCTGGCATCCTGCCTACTCAGCTGCTGGGAAGGTCCCCTGGGATTTGACACCATCCACTTTCCTCATCCCAGAAGTAAATCGGAACCAGATCACCAGCATACACGGCTGCTTTCCCTTTAATCAAGTTCATTCGCAGTTACAGTAATGGCTTGACAGTTTGAAAGCTAACTACCAAACCAGAAAGTGGTTTGGGATTAATGGCAAGTAAAGTTGTGTCAGCCTAGGAGAATGCAGTGATTTATGAACAAGAGCTGTTCAAAGGGCACAGCCTTACTGTCCCTGCGTAAAGGGGTGCTCTCAGCACTCACTCACCCAGACACGTCGCCTTGATCATTAGCAAGAGCCTGCTGTTGAGTCTGATTTAGTTGTGGTTTTTATTTGCCCCAATCAGATTAGGGCCCTGCTAATTTGGTTGGCGTTGGTTCCATTCTCTGTTGAACATCAATGGAGCAGCGGAGGGTATATCACCAAAGCACTAATGACAATAACAAAGTTCGCACAAGCCTCACCTTGGTAGAGGAAACCTGCGATGAACAAGGACTGGCATGTGTTAGGGACAGGGGTAAAGATATGGTCAGAGTTCTCAAAGTAATCTCTCTGAGTGGTGTGGCTACGAGAGAGGGAGCTACAGTGTGTGTGCGTGTTTGTATAGTGTGTGAATATGTGTGTGAGTGTGTGTACATGTTGTCTGTCAGTATGTATGTGTGTGAGGGTATTTGTGTGCATGAGTGTGTGTATATATGTGGTATGTGTGTATGCGCATGTGTGTGTGAGTGTATGTGTCTGTGTGAGTGAGTTTGTATGTGTGTGCATATATGGACACATGGTGTGTGTGGTGTGTGAGTATATGTGTGTGTATCTGTGGTGTGTGAGTGTGCATGTGTGCATAAATATATGTGCCCATGTGTGTGAATAAGTGTGTATGTGTGTATACATGGTATGTGTGAGTGAGTGTATGGTGTGTAAGTATGTGAATGAGTGTGTGTATATATGGTCTGTGAGTGTATATGGGTGTGTGAAGGTGTGGTGTGTATATGTTATGAGTGTGTACATATGGTGAATGAGTGTGTGAGTGTTCGGTGTGTGAGCATGTGTATGTGTGAGTGTATGCAGTGTATGTGTGAGTGTGTGTATGAGAGTGCCTGTATGTGGTATGTGTGAGTATACATGTGTGGTATGGTGAATGAGTGTGTGAGTGTGTGTATATGTGAATGTGTGTATGTAGTGTGTATATGTGTCGGTGTGTGAGCATGTGTATGTGATGTATGTATGTGTGAGTGATGCAGTATATGTGTGAGTGTATGCAGTGTGTATGTGTGTGTATGAGAGTGCCTGTATGTGGAATGTGTGAGTATACGTGTATATGTGTGTTGAGTGTGTATATATGGTGTATGTAAGTGTGTGTGAGTGTGTGTGTTCCTGGTATGTGTGTGTATGCCTTTTCAGAGGACTCTACATTATCTGGTCCTACTTTCTTCCACATATCCACCTATGCTTCCCCAAAAGTATTGGCCCCTGCAGACAAATGTCTATGGCCTACTGTTAGCTCTGTCCTAGTAGTCTCTTGAATTCCCCTTTCAAGAGAATAAGCATCAAACACATCTCAGAGACCATTTTCTCCCCCAAATATTCAAATCCATGAGATCTCTATCGCTTTCTTTAATGAAGAAAGCACATATGTGTGCACACTCACACATCCATATACACACATGCACACAGGCACACACATATATTTGCACATGCACATATGCAAGCATATTCACATGTTAATACATGTATGTGCTTTCATGCATGCACACACACACACACACACACACACACACACACACACACACACACATACACGGGAAGCAGGGAGAGCCAGAACTACTTCAGTGATTTCAGGGTTGATGAATACTTCAATTTTACAATAGTCAGCACTGAGAACATCACTTCCATAAATACACAGTGCAAAATGGCTGATGTATGTTTAGGATAATGTCAGAGACTGATGGAAAGTCTGTCCTAATGCGACACCAAAATTCAGTGGTGCTGGGACGTGGGGCACAAAGATGTGGGCACACATACACCTGTGTGGAGGGCTGAGGGCACACGCACCTGTGTGTAGAGGGCTGAGGGCAATCTCAGTATTGTTCTTCAGAAATCATTCACTATTTTATTTTACTTTTAAGACAGGGTATCTCTTGGAGAGGCATTCACCACAAAGGCCAGGCTGTAAGGGTTTGCCTCCCTCTGTTCCCCAGCCTTGACATGGATTCTGGGTGCCTCACTGGCGTGTCCCTGCTCGTGAGGCAAGCTATTTAACAACTGAGACATCTCAACTGGCTCCAGTCATAATTTTTTTTTAAAGATGAACTTGAAGTCAGCAACTCAAACAGTGGTTTTTAGAATCAAATATTCTATCACAATCTGATTGAAAGATGTGGTGTGATGCTTGATGACAGAATGAATAGCAATGTTTTTGGTTATGAAGGTATTGTGTTTCTATAAGACCYGAGACTATTCTAGGTTGTAAAAACACCACAGTTTGTAATGTCCAGTGAGTGATCTTGACTCTAACAGAGGCAGAGTCTGTTGGCAGGTTGGGTGGAAGCCCACACAATGGAAAGTGCTGGTGTCCTGTGTTCAGAACCAGGGACTTGGTGAAGTCCTAAGACATAACATACACAAGACCAATGAGCTCTGCCAGAAGCCACCGATTCATTACACATTTGATTTTCAATTAACTTTTGGTTCTTACATGGTCAGACATATTAAGTTACAGCACCATTGTGCATTTTGTGGCCTCACTCTGTTTGCTAATAGCATTGATAGAGAAAGTTTGAAGAATGAAGGGTGAACATTGTATGAACTAGATTGTCCCACCTGAGCTGTAGTGGGTAAGGACCTGGTATCAATAACCAAGGGCCCAAATACCTGTTCATGTGCTAGAATGTTCATAGCTATAAATGACTGGAATTGGCAACTATTAAAGATCAATCCTTTGCCAAAGGCAATGTGTTTCAAAAACTTTTATTTATTGACTTGGTGGGGTAAGGGGGTTGGTCAAATGGTACAATTGGTGTGTGGAGGTCAGAGGTCAGAGGTCAGAGGACAACCTGCAGGAGCCAGTTCTTTCCTTTCATGTGTATGTGTGTGTGAGTGTATGTGTCTGTGTGAATGAGTTTATATGTGTGTGAATATATGGTGTGTGTGGTGTGTGAGTATGTGTGTAAGTGTGCATGTGTGYGAATACATGTGCCCATGTGTGTGAATAAGTGTGTATTATGTTATATTGTATGCCTGAGTGTGTGTATGGTTTGTAAGTATGTGAGTGAGTGTGTGCCTATGTGGTCTGTGAGTATACATGGGTGTGTGAAGGTGTGGTGTGTATATGTTGTGTGTATATGTGGTGAATGAGTGTGTGAGTATGTGTGTAAGTGAATGTGTTTATGTAGTGTATATATGTGTGGGTGTGTGAGCATATGTGATGTGTGTATGTGTGAGTGTATATGGTATGTATTGTGAGTGTATTCAGTGTGTGTGTGAGAGCATGTGTTGAGTGTGTGTATATGGTGTATGTAAGTGTATGTGAGTGTGGGTGAATGTGTGTGTGTGTGTGTGTGTGTGTGTTTGTACCTGGATGCAAGCATCTTTCTCTGNGAGACTATTCTAGGTTGTAAAAACACCACAGTTTGTAATGTCCAGTGAGTGATCTTGACTCTAACAGAGGCAGAGTCTGTTGGCAGGTTGGGTGGAAGCCCACACAATGGAAAGTGCTGGTGTCCTGTGTTCAGAACCAGGGACTTGGTGAAGTCCTAAGACATAACATACACAAGACCAATGAGCTCTGCCAGAAGCCACCGATTCATTACACATTTGATTTTCAATTAACTTTTGGTTCTTACATGGTCAGACATATTAAGTTACAGCACCATTGTGCATTTTGTGGCCTCACTCTGTTTGCTAATAGCATTGATAGAGAAAGTTTGAAGAATGAAGGGTGAACATTGTATGAACTAGATTGTCCCACCTGAGCTGTAGTGGGTAAGGACCTGGTATCAATAACCAAGGGCCCAAATACCTGTTCATGTGCTAGAATGTTCATAGCTATAAATGACTGGAATTGGCAACTATTAAAGATCAATCCTTTGCCAAAGGCAATGTGTTTCAAAAACTTTTATTTATTGACTTGGTGGGGTAAGGGGGTTGGTCAAATGGTACAATTGGTGTGTGGAGGTCAGAGGTCAGAGGTCAGAGGACAACCTGCAGGAGCCAGTTCTTTCCTTTCATGTGTATGTGTGTGTGAGTGTATGTGTCTGTGTGAATGAGTTTATATGTGTGTGAATATATGGTGTGTGTGGTGTGTGAGTATGTGTGTAAGTGTGCATGTGTGYGAATACATGTGCCCATGTGTGTGAATAAGTGTGTATTATGTTATATTGTATGCCTGAGTGTGTGTATGGTTTGTAAGTATGTGAGTGAGTGTGTGCCTATGTGGTCTGTGAGTATACATGGGTGTGTGAAGGTGTGGTGTGTATATGTTGTGTGTATATGTGGTGAATGAGTGTGTGAGTATGTGTGTAAGTGAATGTGTTTATGTAGTGTGTATATGTGTGGGTGTGTGAGCATATGTGATGTGTGTATGTGTGAGTGTATATGGTATGTATTGTGAGTGTATTCAGTGTGTGTGTGAGAGCATGTGTTGAGTGTGTGTATATGGTGTATGTAAGTGTATGTGAGTGTGGGTGAATGTGTGTGTGTGTGTGTGTGTGTGTGTTTGTACCTGGATGCAAGCATCTTTCTCTGYTGAACCCTCTTGCCAGCACCTAAGATAGTGCTTTTAAGCAAGGGTCCTTGTGTCATCTAGTCTCCATAGCCATGAAGAGAACACTGGGCTCCCATGATGTATGGGTTCCTGAGGCTGGAAGAAGCATGGAGCCAGTGCTCTTGGGCCTCCAGATCTATCCCTGGTTAAAAGCATGGTCGTAGTGTGGACTTAACCTAAGCTCTCTCTGAGTGGTCTTATTAACTGTACTTACTGGAAACAAACTAGAATGAAAGCTGAGGTTACTGAGTCCTCAGGTTTCGGTGAATTCCTGACTCATTCTATCACAAAGGAGCAGCAGGACTGGAGAAGGCAGCTGTAGAGCCGAGCATAAAATCTGGGTGGCTTTGGAAGACTATAAGGAAATGTAGAGGAGATCAGTTTAGTTAGAGAGAATCAAAGAACTAAAGACTTTTATACAGCTTACAGAGATCAAATGAACTCGGAATCTTCACATTGTGAGATAAACTCAGGGCATTGAGAGGTGGGTGCATGTCTTCACACTGTGAGGTGGGTGGGGTTGGGGCCTTCACACTGTGAGGTGTGACAGGGTCTTCACACTATATTGGCTCTGTGACTTTGTACTGTGAGGTGTGCACAGGATCTTCACACTGTGAGACAGGCTCAGGGTCTTCACACTGTGAAGTGAACTCAGGTCTTCATAATGTGAGCTGAACTTGAGCTCTTGGCACTTCTGGGTCTGTGTGTGGGGTTCTGTAGGAACATCCTTATTTGTCATTGTTCCTTATTGTGGAAAGACTCATGGTCATTATAGGCAGCTGTAAGTGTGAATGCTCAGAATGTACTTCACGTGGGCTACGACATCGAACATGGGACCTCTGTATACCAGTCTCTTCTGTAGACAAAAGCTCAACAGGAAAACCTCAGGGTATAAGCATGTAAACCATACTTGCTTCCATGCTTGTTTCCACTTCAGTCCAGCACTCCACCCCACGCCGCCACCCCAGGAATCTGTATGTACATGACCATGGCATGCTTACAGTGCTCGGAGTTGTCTAAGACCCAGACTGCATGCAGATAGTGACAGCTGGAAACATCTTCCAGAATCCAAGTTGAACCTGTCCTTAGTTATTACACCACAGCCTCAGATCCAAGAACAGGTAGATGTTTATACAAGGGAACACGGCAACAGGTACATTTTCCAAGTGAGGAAAACTTTGATTGTGAATGTAAACATATGGAGAGCTTTCTGTCTCCACAATGATGTAGCTCTCACCCTTTCAGCAAACACTTGGATTCATTTGCATGTGCTTTCTCTCTCTCTCTCTCTCTCTCTCTCTCTCTCTCTCTCTCTCTCTCTCTCTC
>BDUI01000545.1:95590-135600 GCA_002335545.1 Apodemus speciosus | reverse complement strand
TTGCATCTAGACTTTTTAAATGGATAGATTGCAAACATCCACTGAAGTCCCCTTCTCTGCTTTCACTCCTCCAGCTCCTCTGGGGAGGTACATATTTCTCAACTGTAGTTCTCACCTCCTGCTTTAGCCATACCGGTGGTCCACTCTTCGCTACCCTCTTCATCTGAGTCATACTTCCCCAACAGGCTCCTCCTTCCCATTCTGCTTTTCTTTTGTAGAGGATTGAGTTGTGTTTTATCATCTAATCCTTTCAAAATGCCATGTACCTTTCTACATGAAGGTGACTCCTGACAAGGACAGGGAGATGAGAGAGCTGGGAGCTACATCTGAAGGGGCTGCACAATCTGTTGTGTCAACAGAGGAGTGGGGCTAGGACTTGCTTCATTTAGGGATGAATGCACCCCTGTTATGTTTCTAAGAGAAGAAGAGAGGGCAGAGGCCTGTGAGCATTTAGCCTGTCCCCTCTGCCTGTCAATCACATTAGCTTGAGTGGGAAGAATGATTAAAGGAGAGTAAGGGTGAAGTCTAAAGGGAGAGGCACAAATAAAGGAAATATATGCATAGCTCCAAATACCACACACTTTCTATCACACAGTGGGATGATCACAGCTGCAGTGTCCACTTACTGGAGGACTGTGACTCAGGCTAACGCACCTGTGTGCCTGACTTCTATCAGGGTTGCGTAAGTCTGTCTATCTGTTGTCTGTCCCTTCTTCCTTCCTCCATTCCTTTCTCCCTTCTTTTTTCCTTCCTTCTTTCCTCCCTTCTTTCTCTTTTTCCATTTTTCTTTCTTTTGAATACTATACCACCTTTAAAGAAAAAATATATTCAGGGACTTCCTTCCCCTTGCTTGCTGAGTGAGCTGCTCATTTGCATCAACTTGTCAAGAGGTATGACATTTAATGTTATTAATGTCACTTCCATTATTCCAGAGGATCTCAGCTGCCTTCACCTACACAGTGTAAGTGTTTCTGATTACATGACCATAACTAGAGACCCCAAGGAGATGAGAGGCAAACACAGGGCTTCGTGCTGAGGGGAGGCCAGTCTGAGAGCACCCTGTGTCACTCACCACCATGAGTCTGAAAATATATTCACTCAGATGTCAGAAGCATTACATGCATGCAGGCACTCCCAGGAAAACACACACAAATACAACACTATACACACACACACACACACACACACACACACACACACACACTTTTTTATTATAAGAATTCAATGTAATTTAAGAAAACAATGGCACTCAATACTTCTGTGTCCATATTTTTTAAAAAGATAAATTTACTTCAAGGAATGAACAGTAGGTCCAAAGATGGTCAGAAATCTGAAGTCAGGAGGGGTAAATCCTCAGGCACATCACCCATCACTTTCTAGAGTTAATGATGAGAATGGAAATTACTGAACTCAACAATGACATTCATGTGGCAGACATAAAAATTTATTATTTGACATTCAAAATTGTAACGCAATCAGAATGGTTTCTGTTAGCTTAACTTGGGAAACATGAATAATTTTAATGAATTATATTTTATATTTGGAAGAACTTAAAGCTCAGTGACATTTGAGTAAAGCCAAATCTTTTAAAATTGTATTAGACCTAAAATTCTACACTGTATACGCAAGTACCTGAAGTAATATTATTATAAACACAAAACTGTAAAAGCAATTTAGTAAATTACCTGAACTCAGTAGCATATTTTTGTCAATCTTTTAATGTTTAATTGTATTGATCTCTCACCACCTATACCTGTCTCTACATTTAGTTATACAGATCAATAGATCAATGGGAGAATGGAGATGAGGGATGCTTGGTACACACTTGCCAAAACATATGTAACGCCCATGTGCCCACGGTATCATTGTCAAATGTTTTAAATAATTAAAATTAAATTAATTAAAYTTAATTAAAATTATAAATAATTTTCTAATATCATTTTGCATAGCTTCTGTAGTTATGTGTAGCTTTTCTAAAATATTTGATCACTGGCTTTTATAAGGCTTGGGTTTCTCTCTGTAAGTGAAGCCCTTGTTTGTGTCTGTATTTTGTGTGATTTGGAACGCCCCCTTTCATCCTGGAGTTGGCTTGATCCTCTCTCACCCTGACACTGGCTGTTGAGAGGCTATGCAGTACTTTCTAATGGCCCACATTCTGGGTCTATCCAGTGGCTTCCTTGTAACATCCTTGCGTTTGTTTCTCTGGTGTTTCTATTTCCCATCAAGGAGAACTGGTCCATACACAGAGTGATGTCAGGAACTTAACACTGTATAAGGAGGTCGCTTTCAGGTGGTCCTGCCCTTAATGTAGCTCTGTTAAGTCTCTGTTGAAATGGTGACAGCTTTCATCTTTGGTATTTAATATCCATGGACAATGCAATGACCTCTGTCAACCATTTTACTGAGAAGTTGCAAAACTGTTTTTAATTTCAATCCTTGCTTCTTACACTTGTGAACTGGCTTCTTATGAAAAGAATAGCTTCCCTTTGTCAACTGAATTATCTAAATTTTCATTGAACACTTGGTGTGTGTGTGTGTGTGTGCATTGTGTAGAGGGGCATCAGATACCTGGAACTGAAGTAATGAGTAGTTGTGAGCCACTGTGAGTTCTGAGAACTGAACCTGAGTCCTCTGCAAGAGCAGCAAGTGCTCTTCACAGCTGAGCCGTCTCTCTGCCCGCAACCACACAACACTTTAAGGAATTTAGAGACTCAGAATGGGAGCTGATTCAGTAGTCAACTGCAATGCGGATCAGGTGTGTGCTCTTTGCCCTTTATCTCCTCTCACTTACCTGAGGGACTACTGCTTTGCTTTCAGTTCTCAGTCACACCATGTCACTGTACCCACCTTTTCTATTCCATGTGAGCCTTTGCTTGCTTCATGCATATGGCCCCCATGTCACATACATACATACATTTATCTTCTCACAGATTGCACTTGTCTAACTGCACACCTGGGATTGGATTTAGCTTGGGATTGTGCCTGGGCCACTGCGTGCTAAGAGAGGCTGCAGGGAGGGCCCTGAGGGATTGGTTCTGTGGGGCACCTGCTGCATACCCCTTCCCCAAAATGAGCTGGGTGGCAAGTACAAGGGCTTTTTTTTTTTCAGTAAGGAGAATGCCAAAGCTTTACTGAGGGATCAGCAATATATACTAGAAGCCAGGTATATAAACAACAGGAAAAACAATATGTTTCCATGTTGAAAAACAACAGGAAAAAACAATCATAGCCGTAGGTCAGGCACCTGGGAAGTCCCTACCACTCAGGAATCAAGCTGATCCTCAGGATGCTTTGCTCTCAGGAAACCTGTGCAAACAGCTCAGCTGGGGGCGTTGAGCTAAGCTCACTGATGCCGAACAGCATGGATGTCACTGTTTTTGTAGATGGGTGGGGGGAGGAAAAAAAGTTGCAACAGTCTGAGGTTGAGGGCATTCCCAGGACTCAGGGAGGACCAAAAGAGGACCAAGCCATTTAGTGTGTTATCATTGCACTCAGCAGGGGGTCATGGCTAACTACATGAGCAAACTTGGCACCTGGTACCAGGGCTTTCAACAAGGCCAGAGGCAATGAACAACAAGAAGATCAGGAATGAGGTCTCATCCAAGGGAAAGGGCACATGATGTTTAAAAGCTACAAGGACATAGAGAAGCTGTGGGGTTACAGGCAGCTCCAAGGCAGCGGGGTGGGGGGGGGGAGGAAAAGGAAAAGAGGGAGGAAAGGGTGCAATAGCCCAGTTGGGCCTAAGGAAGCTTCAGAATTGCAGCTTTAAAGATTTGTGGTTATATGCTCAGGAGTGGTATGGCAGGGTCTCCGGAAATATCATGTCTAGTTTTCCGAGGAACCGCCAGACTGATTTCCAGAGTGGTTTTTAAAGTATATTATCAAACCCTACATCCAAATGAAGTTTGTCATTAGACGGGCTTCTTCTTAACTTTGGTTTTCTCTTTTATCTCTTTTCTCTAACATCTCTGTTTGTTATGGAATGGGCATTTGCTTATTTACCCTGTGCAGCATGCCCATGAGAGTCAGACTCAGGTTACCGTCATCACTACAGGCTACTGACCTGATGTGGTGGCACAGGTCTCTGTAATCCCAGCACACTGGAGACTGAGGGAGGAGGATCAGTTCAAGACCAGGCTCAGAGACACATTAAGTTCAAGTCAGAGACCAGCCTAGACTACATGAGGCCTTATTCCCCAAACAGAAACAAACAAGGAAGATAACTTTTTTAAAAAGCATTACAGACACTTAGTGAAATTGAAAACTTAATGGTAGTTACTTTATTCTCCGAAATACAACTCACTGGGCACATACAATCAGAACTGTTTGTTAAAAATAGCACAATTCCTTCATCTTCTGTAGCAGTAGTTTGAAGGTATAAAGCACATCATAGGCTCATGCAGTTGATCTCAGCACCCGGTCTCCAGATGGTAGTGTTGTGTTAGAAGATTGAGGTACACTCACTAGAAGGAGCAGGTCACGGGGACCTGAATTCCTGCCACCTGGCCCCACTTGATATTCCTTTCCTGTGCTCTGACTGTGAACGCAACATTACCAGCTGCCCACACGCCTGTCTCCACATTTTCTCCACAGAGGTGGTCTATATCTCCTTGGTGTTGTATGCAAAAGAAACCCTTCCGTTCTTAATTTACTCTGTCAGGAGTTTGGTCACAGCAACAAGAAAAATTAACTGATATAGGGCTTGTGGTAGCCATTTAATAGATAATTAAATTTATTTTCATCAATCTATTGATTAAGCTTATTTTTTTGACAGAGACTCACTGAATAACTTTACTGAGCCTGTCATAAATAATGTTTCTTTTAAGAATTCCTCTCATTTGCTAACACAAAATGCCAGAGTGATTCAAATGCTCTCCAATTAACTTAAAGAACTATAGGACAGGGGTCTGGTTAGATGATGCAAGGGTAATGATCTTGCACAGTTCACTTCCCAGCACCCACAGCAGCCTGTTGCTCCGGCTTGACAGGATCCACCACCTTCTTCTGGCCTCAATGGGGACTGCACATATGCAGACACACACACACACACACACACACACACACACACACACACACACACACACCAGGCACACTACCATCTATATGACTAAATATAACATAAATAACAGCTTCATCTCTCCCTGTTCACATGTTACTCTATTTAAAAACAGCCATTTCTGTTCGTAGTGGGCCTGCATTTCACTGTTTCATTTTGCAGAGAAAAGCAAATGTGTATATTGCTTTTAACTCTATCCTTATACTAAAATGTAATAAATACTAACTTGTATATGTTTCCTTCCATTTCAAGTTATAATTGTAATATGACTATCACCTGATGATGCTATCTCCCTCATTTTTTATACCAAAATTGGGTGATTATGCATGTTTTCCTTTGATGAGCAAGCTTTGTCTGTGTGTTTCCTTCTCATGTGAATCTTTGCAGTCTAGACTCAGAGAGATACTTAATGTGCTTTCCTGTGGGAGAGTTGAAGTTTGTTCCACATACTGAACAATTTTCAGGGTACTATAGAATTTAGATTATTTTTTTAGAGTCAAATGGCACTCACATCTAGTCAATATAGAAACCTATGTTCTTGAGAATGTGTGTGTCCACATGTGTACATGTGCATGTGCATGTGGTGTGTGAGTGAGTGTGTGTGTGTGTATGTGTGTGTGTGTGCATACTTCTGTGCGTATGGAGTGGTGAATGGGTTCCATGGTTTTGGAGGTGGAGAGCCACAGCCTGCCTGTGCTGAATCCTCAATGCAAATTCTTTTTTTTTTTTTTTTTTTTTTTTTTTTTTTAGCTTTCTTCATTCTTTTTAATAGTTTCAACACTTTGCTATTTCTCCAGCTCCAATGTTATTTTAGTCCATGCTCTTACTCAGGCACAGAACAGGCTAATCTTTTAGTGCTCTCTGACTCTTGTTTTTCTTTTGATCCAGCCTTGTTCTGAGGACCATGGGCCCCAACTCTGACTCCCCTTTCCTTGCTGTCCAGCACCACCAAGAACCATTGAGGTTCTGCACCATGGACAGTCTGTGTTATATCTGTGTTGCCATGAGAAGTTATTGTCCAAAAGGATTAATATGACATTTTAAAAATGTCTTCTGCTATCTGACAGTATGTATACATGTATGTACATGTCTGTATATGGACCACACATGCGTGCACATGCCTAGGTATGCCATACACGTGTGTGTTAATATATGTCTTCCAATGCATTCTCTTTCCTTGCCATGAGAAAGTTGAATCTCAAAATAAGTAGAGTCTGGGCAAATATTTCAGTGAGAGGCTATTTGTTTAGAGTCTAAGAGACTGGGGCGGGTTTAACCCACAACAGAAACATCACTGCCCAACAAGAAGTTAATTGACTGAAATAAATTGAAGGACAGTGTTTTATGTCCTGGTGTGTGGTAATTACCCTGTGTTGGCTGCTCTGTGGTCTCTAGGTCAGCACTTAGAACATCATGGGGTACCACATATCACACATGGGCTGCAGGCTGATAAGTAGCAGCTGAGCAGAAGAGGTGAAACTTCTCAACATATATACACTTAGATTATCTAATGTTGATACTTTAAACAGAATGGAAAGAATAGAGAGGGTAAAAAGAACATGAATCTTCAAATACCCAGCCAGTGAGATCGAAAGGTCAAAAATAAGAAATATACAACAAGTTATACATAGCACAGTTCATAGCGCTAATTCAAAGTGTGTCAAATTATATTCAGCAAATGAAAGAATACAGATTATATTTTCAAGCAGACCATGAATTAGGTAACAAAAGGGAATTGACTTCTAAATCATAGGTACGTTTGCTGTGCTCCTCAGCCTCAAAACCAGTAATAATAATTAAAAAACAAAACAAAACAAAAACAAAAACAAAAAACCTAATATGAAAACAAATAACTGAGAAACTCATTTAGTAAACATGGTGTTGAAGCAGAAATAATGGTGGAATTACAAAACTACATGAAAAGGATAAATAGCATGTGGTGAACACTGGGACAGTGGAAAGAACACAAAATGTCCTCCATAACCAGGAAAGACCTACTCACAGATGAGAAGCAGAGTGACGGAGGGTCACTGGGAGCAGTGACCCAGGATTTGGCACAGTGTGGAGGCCATCGTGTTTGAGATTTTAGCATTTACCCTGGGAGGATTGGGTGCTGAGAAATAATGCTGGACTGTAGTGGGAGAAGGTGGGGATTTTACCATGAGCCAAGTCCTTTCCTTGACATAGACAGGGCTACCATGGCCCCATCTGAGAGCTCAATTTCACAGCTTACCTCCCACCACACTCCCCTGAGAAACTCACTGCCTACCGCAGGGATCACCATCTTTGCTCATTGGAACTGTCTTCCCCTGCACTGGTAGGTGCCATTCATGGTTCTTTGGGCCTAGAGAGCTTTTAAAGGCCCGGGAATCACTTTATCATATCCACGAATACTAAAATGGCAAACAGTCCTTTGGACATGTGAATGCCTACATGTTAAAATGAATAACCCCTAAGCTTTAGAGATTCAATGCAGAAAGGCCATCCTGTAGGCCATGGGTATCAAACTATCTAGGAAGCTTACAGGAAAGCCCGTGGTAACTATACACAGCTACTTGCTTCAAAGTGGGCTAACCTTTGCTAAATACATCTCACTGGGGTATCTGATGGGGTCAGGATAGCATGAAGTCAGATATAGGTAGTCCGGGTTAAGCTCCAGTTCTGCAGGGACTTTATGTGATAAAGAAGTACTTCACTCACAGGAAATACACAACGAAGTATGCACATATAACTAGGCAACAGTTTAGGAATTTGTATTCAAAAGGGGAAAACATAAATTTACTCATACTTCTAATATTTTTCAAGATCCATAATTGTATAAAAATTAAATGAAAAGAGAAAGAGAGAGGCAGAGGGAAAAAAGTAATAAACATTTCCCCATGATTTTAAACATGTTTACTTTCTTAGCTGCCCTTCTAGAATGTTAGCACACCAGATGTAATGAAATGCTATTTTTACTGGTTCATCTGAAATGGATAAAGCGGCCACATTGATTTGACCATCAATAGAACATCCTATCACTTACATTTTATGGTTCTTCATGTTCTCCATAAATTAAATACTGGGCAGGATTCGACAGCAGCCTTTGTAAACCAGCTCTCATTTCTTCTCCACTTGCTGTGTGTCAGAACACCAGCTTGTACACTGCAGCCTGTCTCAGCAGAGAATCTTAGGAGAGTTTTAGGGAGAAGCTGAGAGTCCCCCTGTGAAACCAGGATGAGTTAGCATACAGGCTGCTAATTGTCAGGTAGATGGGAAAACACTGGACCGCCAAGATGTGATTACGGCTTTCAGCTCACCTGCTGGGAAGCACCTCGGAGCCACTCATCCAGGGAAGCTATTTGTTGTTGATACCTGGGAGAGCTCCCTTGAAGAATGCAAAGCACATAATTACCAGCCTTTAGTGCATACCCTTTTGGAGAAATTCTCAGCTAAGCCCACTCTTTAGAGGTAAATAGCAAGAGGGCTTGTAATTACATGAGCTCCTCTGTAGACATGAACTGACACAGATAATGCTAGATAATTAGTAGATAATTTTCTTGGTATTCCTGGCACTGAGCAATAAATTCATGCTGACGTCAGACAAAGCTCCAAGGGTCACTCATGGGCAGGCTGTGGACAGTGTTAATTGGGCGAGAGAGAGGTCTGCACTTCCACTCAATTGGAACAGCCATTGTCCAGTTGATGGCAGGCCCATAATACTCACAGCTGGATAATGTGGTAATTGAAAGGCAGTGTGCACAATGGCAGCTGCTGAATGCAAAGATATTTAGCCTTTCATCACAGGTTGGGAACTGCTTGAGTCTGGTGGGGTAGGTAGACCTTGAGGAGCTGCTACTCAGCAATCACATGCACACTTTTTTTTTCCCTAGTTCACTTCATGGTCTGAACTGCTAATTTGAACAGTCATACCTCTATGAGAAACAACTTAGTTGGGAGTGGTATCATCTCCTTAGGAATTAATATGGGATGTGACAATGTCCTCAAGAAAGTCAACAGTGAGAAATATTAATTACATCTGTAATTTCTAGAAGGACAGCAAGAGAAAATCGGGTTCAGAGTAGGAAGAGCAAAGCAACAACAACAACAACAACAACAAAAAAAAAAAAAAAAAAAAAAAAAAACAATTCTACTTGAGGAAACCTGAAGAGAAACCCTGGGGCTTCCTTGGTGGATTGTCTCAGAGCAGCTTGGAACTATGCTCCTCCAGCTGCCAAAACTCCCTCCTGTAACCTGCGACCACACACTGCAAAGACAGTGTGCAAAGTTCAGTCATGTGACTCCTAGCTGAGGATGCGTATATTACCCTCCTTGATAAGCCCATGCTTCCTGCAAGACCACACAGGTAGAATTTGCTCTATCATTCCTCAGTTTCCTCATCCGTACAAACAATAAAACCCACATCTCCATGAGGCATTAACTGAAGGACCACAGAGGAGGATGTGCAGTGTGCAAACCACAGAGGTACTTTTCATCACAGGTTGGGAACTGCTTGAGCCTGGTAGGATCAAGCCCACAGAAGCCATGAGGAACCACTAAGTGCTGTTTACACAGCCATGACTGACAGGTGAGGGAGGAGATGCAATTAAAGCTCCAGATAGGAATCTACCCCATCAGAGGAAACAGGTGATGCTTGCAGTAGTGAGAGATGTGTTGTTAGTTAAAATGGTGGCCATTTTTTCTCATTTGTTTAGCTCCTTTGTCTTTGTACTGACAGGTCCAGCTTTTTGCTATGTCATGTTCCAGTCATTCTTCATCTTCAGATCCTCTAAACCAATAGATTCTCTTCTCCCTATCCTCACCATCTTTTCTTATCCCCTGACCTTTAAGTGGAGAAGAATGCTCAAATGCCCCTGCCGAAGCATTCTACTGGCTTCCTAACTGATTTAGTCACATACACACACAAATAAATGTCTTAATGATCACAGTATTCTTGTAATGATGTCTACAAAGATGTGCTGATTTGATCTGAGCTTGCATTCAAGTAACACAGATAATTTGGGCACACAAAAGAGACTTTTTCTTTTTCAGTTACAAACCTCATGGAATTGAGAAGACACTATCAATATATGTTAAGATATAGGATTTGCGCCTTTGAACCCTGTGGGACAGTTGGAGGGCCCATCCTTCAGGCAGCTGAGCTTTAGAGCCATTTCCAGAGTGCAGGTGGGACAAGTCCTGGTCTCTTTTCTTCCTATCATTCATAAAAAAGCACGGGGTGAGGGGGAGCCCCCCCCCCGGTGTCTAGGGTCATCCACAGTCTTCATCATGTAAAAACTGGTTTTTAGAATACATTTGGAAGAAAATATCTGGGGTGAGGGGGCTCAGAGCCTCTGTCAGACCTTTTGTATGGTTTTGGGAATTCCAGGGGTGGGATGTCTCCCATCTTCTGGAAGAGTTGACACCAGGAACTGAAGGGCTCCTAAGAGCATGAAGTAGGCTCACTTACCCCTACAGTTTTGATAGTTTCAGGGATTGTGTCAGCCACAAAAGTTTTTATTTGGTGTAAAATTTGTCCTTTGGGTTTCCAAGACACTTTTTTTTTTCAAAATTTAATTTCACACTTAAAATGTGTTTTTAAATAATGTCTTCACTCAAATGAGAATGAATGGCAATCCTGCCATCCAGATGTAAAGAACAAGCAGCACTTCCCATATTGATATTGCCACTCTAGGGAACCACCGCAGAGGATGCAGCCAGATCCCCAGGCTGTTTATTGTGCCTAATCTTCAGCAGCAGATCTTCAAAGCTTGGTCTGTGTACACTTAGTGACTTACTGCAATTATCCACGGAAGCCAAAGCCTACTTACTACTGGCCAACCTTGCCTATGTCTCTCCACACAGTGATTTTATATTGTTACTTATTTAATTACTTTTATTAGCATATGCTAAGTATACAAAATAATAGGTTTCATTATGACATTCTTCAGATGGGCACATAACACATAATGTAATTTTGTTATATTCATCACTTTCATGGAGGAACTTTTGATAGTGCCTTGATTTTGTTGGCAGCAGCAAAGAAGTAACCAAAGACCAACATTAGTGTGCTGAAGTCAGTCTTCCTGTCTGACTACTGTTGTGGTGAGCCGCACTGAAAGCTCACTAGGTCACAGTGGTGGTGTCAGCTCCTTGCAGGTTGGTCGGTGTAGCTTCTGGAGGCACTGTGATAATAGTGGGGACCTGAGTTCCACAGAGAAGTAATTTCTCAGCAACTTCTCATCCTCTTGGAAGCCTCAAGTGGGTCCTCCCAGCTGGGTGGGCTCTCACGCAGGAGTGCTACACAGCTGTCCTCTGCTCCTCTGCTCTAATGGGTATGTGGCTCCTCTGGAGCTAGTGACCCTTAGCCACTGAGAAGTCTCTGGACCTTCTTCTGGTGCCTCATCTGACAAGAAGGATAAATGGGTAAGACTTCAGAGAAAGAAGCCCTGCTGGCTTACTGTAGATGACTGAGCCAGACCTGTGCACAGCATGGATGCTCACAACACCGTGCCTTCTCTTACCCTGATCTTCCAACCTCTTCCATTCTTTCACTGGCTCTGCCTTTCTGCCTTCAGAGGCAGTTGATCTTCCTCAGCTCCAATGCCGGCCACCCCCATGAAGCACAGACATGGTCTTCAGTGGTCTTTGCCCAGGATCATTTTGTTTAGGGGTGGCTGGAGGTCTCATGGTGATTTTTATATCAGGTCCTTATAGCACTGGCTTCCCACCCATTCCTTCCTGAAACCAAAGGGAAGGTGATAACTGTGAGCTAGAACTCAATAGAGCACATGGTTCTAGAGAGAACAGGCTTTAGAAGTCCTGGATGTTTTCTTAAATGTATTCAAGTCTAACTATTCTCAAGGGTAAGATATTGGACCTGAAACTAATCCATAAAAGTATCAGAGTCTCTGTGGAGATTCTCATAAAGCAACATGCAGTTAGATGTCTCCAGCCTCTGGGAGACTGCCTTCCCAGTAATTCATTAAGATGTGTTGAAGTTGAGATTAATGTTAGGTCAAATGTACAGTTACCACTTCTGACCTACCCAATGAATGCCATATCATAGCCCAACCTGCCTTGATTTCCCTACCACTGGAAGAAATCATCAAATGCAAAACATATTTTGTAGTGACAGATCATTTCATTGATAAGTGTGTGTGTGTGTGTGTGTGTGTGTGTGTGTGTGTGTGTGAGAGAGAGAGAGAGAGAGAGAGAGAGAGAGAGAGAGAGAGAGAGAGAGACCATGTCACACTGCAGTGCAAAGAAATATGGCTACAATCAGCACCATAGGAAAGAGCTTCCCTGGGTACCACTTGCCTCAGAAGAGGTAGAAATTCAAAGTGAGAAATTTCACCTGCCACTGAGTTGGCTTGATGGTTAACACTCATTGTCAACTTGAGAGATCCTAGAACCACTTAGGAGATAAGCCTCTGGGCAAGTCTGCTCTGGAGTTTCCAAGCTATGCTAATTAAAGTGAGGTCTGCTCTGACCTTGTTGGCCCATTTCCATAGACTAAAATCCTGGGCCAAATAAAAGGAGAAAGTGAACTGAGCAGAGGTGCTAGTTGCTGTTTGTGATGCAGTCGTAATGTGACCAGCTCTTCATGAGCCACTTCCCTGAAACAATGGAGGACTCTAAAGTTGCAACCAAAGTATACAAAGTATACCTTTCCTCTTTTAAACTGCTCTGCCAGGCCTTTTATTTAATATTAGCAAAAAAGACACTGTAACAAACAAACAAACTGATTTAGTATACATAGCTTCATCTTCCCAAAATAAAAACATTGTTAAGTCTGACAATTGTCAGTTGGGGATGTATACTCCTACCTGAGATTGTCCGTTGGTTCCATTTTTATTTGCTGTTTGTGAATGAAGGCTACAGTAGAGTCCAGCTCCTTCTCCTGTCCTCTCTCTTTGTATTTCTGCCTTCTGTATTATCTCTGCTCCCATCACACCTACAAACAGGACCAGGAAGATGCTTCTTTAGTCTCTGCTGTGAGCAAAGCCCAGAAGATTCAAGAAACATAAATCATACTATATCTGCATGCATAACTCTCACAGTAATATATTCACACATATGCATATATGCACATATATGCATCTGTGTATATATATAATATATTATATATATTGTATATATATACATATATACATATATACATATATATATATATATACACACAAAACCAACACTTATTTTAATATAGCGGCAGCATGTATATCTCTTATGATAACATTTCTAATGCATATCTTTCATGATAATATACCTGCGTGCATACCTCTCATGTTAACATCTCTCACGATATATCTGCATGCATATCTCTCTTGATAATGTACTTGCATGAGTATCTACTATTGTAATGTATCTACATACACATTTCTCATTTTCATTTGCCTTCATTAGTTTAGCAAGTTAGTGAGAACCTTACTGACTATACTTACTAACTATTGCTGATTGGATTATGCAGCATGTGCCAGGGAGGACACTCTCCTACTCTGTGACTGCCATACCCATAGTTGTTTGGCTTGGTGGGTCGATACTCCTGAAACATCCCTGGAGCTGTGTCTGCTAGTGGAGAACACTGAAAACTCTTTCTTGAATACTGAAAAGTTTGTATGGCTTCTTTAAAAGATGCCCATTGGTGAGGTTATGCATGAAGTGATGTTATTGCTAAAAGTAAGCACTTTCAAGCTTTGGATGCTCACTGAATACACACAAGGTATGCTTTGTTCTTACATGATCCGTTTCATTTCATCTTCACAGAAATGCAGCCAGCATACCCTATTTTGTGTCTATTTTACATATGGGGAAATTGAGGCACACAGCCAGATTTGTATAAACTTTTGACCATGCTCCTCACTTAACTGGAGTGGTGCCCTACTGTGAGGAACTGTGACCCCCAACCACCCCTCCAGGCAGCTAGAATCAAAGTCAAGGTTCATAGCACACTGTAAGCTCCTCAGTTATGCAGTGCCTCCATATCAAGGAAACAGTGGTTTCTCAGCACTTTTCATAATGCACTTGTGATCACCTTGGCTAGAACTGCCATCCTTCTAGCCAACACCACTGAGGACTGTTGCAAGGAAAGAAGAAATGTGTGTGTGAGGGCTGGGCCCAAGCATCCATGTGTGCCTCTATGCTGTGTATCTGTAGACTGTCTGCTGGAGCCTTCTGGGTAAGATAAAATGTGGGGCATATTACTGAAAGGACCCAGAGTGCAGTGCCAGTGCCTGGATTTAAGATGCATGTCTCTCACAATAATATGTCTGCATGTAACCAGAATGGCCATCTCAGTATCAGATAATCTCTGAAACATCTCTGGGAGTAACTATGGGGTTTTAAACAGATGTGAAGAAATAACTAGCTGGTAGCCAAGAGCAGAATCAATTCTATCTCCTTACCTTTCTATCTCTTCCCCTCCTTTTCTTCTTTTTTCTCTCCTTTCTCCTCCCTTTTTCTTACCTCGTCCTCCTCCCTTTTCTCTCTTCTTCCTTTTCCTCCTCCTTTCTTCTTCCTTCCCCCCTTCTACTGGGGAAGAACCACTCCCTTAAAACATATATTGGGAAGAAGAATTGCTCCTTGTCTTTTCAGGCTGGGAAGTTACAAGAGACTATTAGCTCAGGTATGAGCTTTCACTCAAGGTTTCCCTGTTATTCCAGTGGCCCTTAAATATTTATTAACTACCAGCAACAACTCTGCTTCCTCCAAAGAATCTAATGCTGCCAAGATACCTTTGCTGTGGGGCTTGGATTCTAGAAGCAGAGCTGACAAGAAGCAGGAGAAAGGCAGATAACAAGCACACAAACAGTCAGAAGTGTGTCCTGGAGCACAACCAGTGTTCCCAGGCTCAGGTGAAAGGGAGGCAGCTGCAGAGAGGGAGCTAGTCTGAAGCTGGCATTGGTGGCAGAGCACAGTGGCTCTCCAGATCCAAACGCACCATTTCCTACCTGAGCGCTGAGACCTCTACCCTCTTCTGAACCAAGCCCTTTACTTTTCATAGAATTTGTTTTCTTGCAAGGTTCCAGGCTACATGCAGAATAGAATTTGGTCGCTGGTGCAACACATACCTTGTTGGAAGAACAGGCATGTGTAGGAAGTCCCAGGGTAGAGCTGGGGACCAGTGGCTAGTCCTACCCAGATGCTCACTCTAATGTCTACTCAGCAGACTGACCTGAAAATCAGAAAAAGACAGAAATGGAAGGAAACCACTGAGCAAGGCTCCTAAGCTCCTGACTTTAGGCTGTTAATTTAACTCCATCATTTTGTGTGTGTGTGTGTGTGTGTGTGTGTGTGTGTGTGTGTGTGTGTGTGTGTGTGTGTGATGGTGCATGAAGTCAGGGCAAGTTAAATTGGAAGTCTTTAAGAGCACCTCTACATAACTACAACTTAAAATTGGACCCAGACATGACTAGTCAATATGTTCATTGTAGGTACTTAAATGCCTTAAATTTTAGAAACTACCAGAAGCTACATACTAGCAATACGTATAGCTAGGACATTTAAACAGGGTTTTTCTAAAGCTCTGATGTTTTGCTAGAAGAACAGCCATATCCAGTCTGCTCATCAGGATATCCCTGGACTATTTCATGTCTTTGAAGTATAAGCCTGAAGTATTTGCTCAGGACTTCCGAAAATACAGTTGGCACTGAAAAGACAGGCTACATGTTGGGCTGCTTCTGCCCAGCATCCTAAAGTTCTTCTTCTTCTCAGCCTGATCCTACAAGGTCCTTCAGTTCCCAGTGTCATCCTGGGTCAGTGAGAGTGAGACCATGTTCCAAGCACGGAAGCTTCTGAGGCACTGAAGTCAAATGAACTAGCTTGTTTATGGTGCCAGTGTTTCCCCAACATGAAGGGCAGTCAGCCCCTGTCCAGAGCTCCAGGTGTCTTACTGTACAAATTCAGCTCCTGTTTCATTACATTACACTTGTGCCTTCTCATTCACACAAGAAAAAGGTTCTGAATAGCCCTCCATACTTACCCCTAAGGGTTCAGAGTAGCCCTTTTTATTCACCCCTGCTACAACAGAGGGAGCCCATCTCCTGATCCCAGTGGTTAACCCACACCAGACAGAGGACAGGCCCACAAGTCCTTAGGGCTATCTCAGCAAGTCATCCATCCTCTCCCCTGTAACTGGTGACTTTAAACATGCTTCCGGTTTAAAGCTCATGACTCCCCTGTGTCCATTYCAGCTTATAACTGACTTCAACTAGGATTGCTCATGATCTGAGAATCGTCCTGCAATCATTTGAGCTATCTGCTGCTCACAGAGCTAAGATTAAACCCCAGGGCTGAGGCCCAGTCTGCAAGCCTTCCTGCTCATATCTACCTTCTACTTAACTTGATAGACACTGAAAAACCTGTTGAAGTCAATATTTGAGAGTTAAGTCCTGGGATTTTTTTTTTTTTTATCATTCAATTATCTTTCTGTTAGAACAAGAAGAATGGGGCAGTGTTGAGGATGACCTAAAGGGTAGGCATTGTGTTCTGGCAAATGTTCAAGGTTTGTGGTGTTTTCTAAAAGAGAGAAGGAGTAAGGAAGATAGAAAGAACAAACACTCCTTCCTGGTGCAGAGTAGATTAGAAACAAAATGTGTGCTTTCAGTCTGTTCTCTGTAAAGAGGCAAAGTTTACTTTTAGAAAAGATTTAAGGTAAAACAACAAAGACTCAGTGTTGGCTGTCCACATGGCTCTGGATGTCTGTCTGTCCCCACAGCCTTCCCCCACACCTCTCTGAGTGTCTTGGCCAGACCCCAGGAAGAGGCTTGGAGATGGATGTGACAGCTGCTGAGTGACGGTTTGTTTTGTCAGCCTGTCACGGTAATCCTATCGTTTGCTGTTTAAGACAAAGTGTTCATTTGAAAACATCAGATGTGTTTTATTGTACACACCCGTGTTGGGGACGACCCTGCCAACACAGGGGCTTTGTTCATTTCCATAAATCAGACATGTAAGGATCAGGGGGGATACACGCTGGAGGGTTTAGGGAACATGGGTTTCCAACATGCAGAGGCAAGGGAGGGAGAGCACTGGGGACTCTCCTGGCATTTCACCGTGGTGCTAATGACTCAGTTCCTGTCAAGAATGCTTCCAGTTTCTGCAGGAGAGAGAAGATCCATCTGCTTAATAAAGTGGGGAAGCATTTCCTACAGGTGAGCACCATAGATCAAGGATAAAACGGAAGTTTTAGAGCCTGCGCTTTTGAAGTAAGCTTTGAGGACTTCCTACCAGATCTGAATAGGACAGGAGGCTACATGCACAGTGACACTGCACAGTGTAAGTGTCAGTGAGAAGCAACAGGGACAGTGGGGTCAACCCTGGCCTCTCTGCTCCTGCGTTGTACATACCTGTAGCAGCAGCACCCCAAAGCTATTTGCACAGAAGTAACTCAGTCCACCTACAAATCTATTTTCTATTAAGGAGGCCTGGCCAGCCTCTTGAACTCATTTCTCTGGTGGAACAGGAAAGCCTCACAGACTCTTTGTGGTTAAGGAGGAACCACAGCCTCCCTACCACAGCAACCATGTTGGTATTAAGCTGAAACACCCGTGGGAGCTCACTCAGAAGGAGCAAGACACCTTGTGAGGCAGGTGTCCTCCTCATCCATTTGTCTGTCTCAGATATTGATACAGCAGCACTTTCTGCACCGAGATGTGATGCCCTGACTCATTCTGAGCTCCAAACAGCCCAAAACCAAAGATGCCAGTTGCTCCGTGTGTTAGTTGCTGTAACAAAATAGCTTCTAGCAGGAATGGTTTGTTTTGCCTTATGGTTTTGAAAGTTCAGTCCATTGTGGCAAGGCACACAGCAGAATTCACAGTGATGGAGACTGCATGTTTAATAGAACAAAGAGCACAGGGCTTAGGCAGGAAGCAGAGCCAGTCTGGAACTCTCTCCTACATTTACAGGTAGACCAGGTGTCCTAAAAGGTTATCTGGCCTGCTTAAGCAATATCACTAGTGGAGAACCCAGTGTATAAACAAATGGGACTGGGGACATTTCCTTCAAACCTTAATGGTTGGTGCATGAAAGTGATTGTGTATAGACTAGATCATGTGGAATTAGCACAGTAATAACACACTGCTTTCCTGAGAGGGACTGAACACATGAGCCCTTTTCTACAGGAGAATCTTATCCCACATCTCTCTCCTTGTCAGTCTATTTTATTTTTCAAGTTTGACAATACTAAAATCTGCCCCCCAACTCTTGGAGAAAGCAGGAGGGCCACGAAGGAGGAAGTGAGCTTGAAGATCTGCAGTTAGAGAGAAGGCTCGCTTCTCCCCTGGAGGTCTCAGGATAACCCAGGTAACCTCTCTTAATGTTCTAACTGGAATGAAATGTAAAGAAACTGGGGCAGGAAACGGGCATATTTTGCATTAATCAAGGCTTCTTTTTCAATGCCCCATTGCCCCAAAGGCCTTGTAGGGCTTCTTTCTACAGCAAGGAACACAAGCAATATGTAAATGTTTTCTTTGTCTGTTTGTTTTCCCAGGTGAAGACTCTTCCTGTCTGTGACAGGCTGTTCTGACCACAGCTCCCTTGTTTGAAGAAAGAAAGAAAAAAATCAGACAGATCAGGTTTCTCTAGGAAAGAAAGAAAGAAAGAAAGAAAGAAAGAAAGAAAGAAGGAAGGAAGGAAGGAAGGAAGGAAGGAAGGAAAGAAAGAAAGAAAGAAAGAAAGAAAGAAAGAAAGAAAGAAAGAAAGAAAGAAAGAAAGAGAAAATCCTGTTTTCCAACTTCAACTCAGAAATCAACTTGTCTGAGTGTAGGGGACTGTTAGAATAAAATATATTTAGATAAAGTCATTTTAATCTATATTAAAAGGAGTAGCCTGGGCCTCCAATTCTCCCAACACAGACAAGAAACAGATGCATACACAAACTTCTGTTAACTTTAACCTGTGCTTCCTCACTGGAAGGTAAACAAAGAACCTTGTAAGAGGATAGCATATGACTGGTGTCTCCTGGATACATCCCATTTGTGACACCAATGGCATTTCTGTTAAGCCACCATCCCTCTCTTCTACCCAATCATTCCTTTTTTTTAAAAGATTTATTTATTATTAAATTTAAGTACACTGTCGCTGTGTTCAGACACACCAGAAGAGGGCGTCATATCTCATTACGGATGGTTGTGAGCCACCATGTGGTTGCTGAGATTTGAACTCAGGACCTTTGGAAGAGCAATCAGTGCTCTTAACCACTAAGCCATCTCTCCAGCCCCTACCCAATCATTCCTAATTAAGTTTTCTCTGTAGTTGTTCAAAGATGGGTCACAGTTGAGTGGTATGAGCAGGGCTTCTATCCTAGTAACAAGGACAGAGAAATCCTCTGAGTAGTGGTGTTTGACAGTGTTGTAAACTCGTTGGCATCATAGTGTGAGTGCTCTGAAGTCCAGCTCCAGTCCTGGGTTTAGGGAAAGCACTGCACACATTCCTGGGAGCATGTGATGACCTCGTGGACCTGTAGTTTCAGTCTGCATGATGAAAGGAGTTTGGGTGAGACAGCCCAGACTCCTCACTCATCAGGAAACCTGGCTGCCTTGCCCTTCTGCCCTGAGCTCCTCATGTCCACTGACAACAGAGGTGTCTTTTAGCTAGGTTTCAACAGCATCAAACCAAGCCTATGTGTCCATGCATCTGGAGCTCTGACCTCCTGGCTTGGCTCCCTGTGGTGTCTGAGTTTCTCTGACCTCTGGAATTTCAGTCCTGGGTGGCATCATGCGGATGTGCTCTGGATGCTATATGCAGGAGAAAACTGCAAGGAAATCTTCACTGGTGAGAGGCTTCTAGAATAAAAGGAAAAGAAATCAGAATGCAATTCAATGAACACATTTAATTTAGAAGATACTATGAGGGGGAATGATGAGTTTCGCTCCAGGCTTCAATTTCCACTTGTGTTGTCTTCTGTGGAAGTTGATAGTGTCTGTCACAGGGTGAATATATGGGAATTGTGATAATCTGGAGAGCTAACTCTACCATTTAGAAAGCAGAGTTCTTGAGCTATTCAATAAGCTATGCTGACAGGCTATAAGCCAACTTCTACCCTCCCGTAGCACAGGGGAATTCACTTCATTGCCTGCAATATCCAGATACAACTCAGAGTTAAATAAAGGCTGGGAGTCTCCCTAAAATAACACTGCACACTGAGAACTGGCCATGACCTGAGGGGCCTACATGCAGAGAGACGTGCAGAGCTAGAAGATTCCTTTGCTGCCTTGACAGATGTGTAGGATCCTGACAGCTGTTCTGTGAGGATGGCCCACTCCACAAACCAAATCTGGAATAGTGGCAGAAGTGGGGACTAACAAGGCAGGACAAATGAGGGTCCTGCAGAGGGAAAAATCAAGTGAACACATTACTGTGACATTATTAGGAAATTGCATAATAAAGTCTTTTACTCTGTATGTGAACTTAAACATTTAATAACGTTAAAGGAATGAGGTATGCCATCACTCTCCTGAAGTACCATGTAAGTCATGCCTAGCATCTGGAGAGTGTGTGGGGTCCTTCATCTCAGCTCCTTGGGTATGCCTGTGGTATGTGAGGGTCCTTCCATCAGCCTTCATTTCCTCCATATCTCACAAACATCCTGGCCATGCTTGCACAGAAAAGGTAGGCTCTGCATATACCTACAATGCACAGCAGTAATTGGCTTTTCTGGTTGTCCTTCAGCAGCAAAGTTTGTAGTATTTTTATGCAAATCCCCTAATGACCTGACAAGGTCACAGAACACGTATTCAGCCCCTGGACTTTACGGTATAGGTTGAAGTGTTGAGGTGATCAGAGCTGCTCTTTGCATCCAGAAATCTGCAAAGCTGTGGTGAACCAGCCAGAGTTGAGTTTAGGCTGTGAATGTGGGAAGAATAGCAAGCAGGGACTGGCAGGAAGCAGATCGGGGCCAGCAGCCTTGGGTTTCTGTTGCACCTTGAGCCTTGCTCTTCACCCAGGAACTCCCCTGCATTGAATTCTAGACTCAGGCTTGTTTCATGTATCACAGTGATGTTCCCATTGTCGATGTCTCTAACAACAACAATGCAGTAGATCAACTTTAAGGTTATTTTGATTCCACTGGAACAGATGGCAGAATAGATACAACACAGTGCAAAACTCTCAATGCATATCATTGTTAATCACACAAGAAAACACATTTTCTTCTCCTTTTTATTTTTGACCGAGATACAGAATAAGCATGTTTGTCACATCTGCTGTGTACTTAGGAACCCATGTTCCACTGGAACAGACAGGCTAGGTCTGAGAACTTGCCTGAGCTCTGATTGATCATGAGGCTGAACTAGTCGGGATCAGTCATTCTCCACTTTCCAGATCCACTTTCTGCAGAGGCCAGAATAATCACCTAAGTGGGGGTGATGGGAACCACCAGCCCATCATTCCCACACACTAAGAAGAGAGCTTGGCTGACTTGCTATTTGATCCAATGGAGGAAGAGTGGCTCTATCATACGTCAGGCTTTTAGCCCTTTCGATCCATTCTGTCAAAGAATAAGAAAGTTTTGTGTGTTCCCATGAATTGATAGCTGTTCTCCATCATTGGGGAGCGCACTCCTATGGCTCAGGTACCCATACTGAAGTTTCATCAGATGCTTCCACAGCCCAGGACTCTGCAGACACTTTTCTGTTCCTTTCCTTTGCTGAACACCACTGTGCTCCAAAGCCAGGACTGTGCAGTGCTCAGTAGTCCTGTTGCTACCAGAATTATGCTACAGACATCAAATCCTTAGCACAGAGCTGGCCTCACATGCTGTGTGCTTTTCCTCAGTGTCATATGAAACCAAGCTCTCAAAATCGCTTACCCCAATCACTCACCAAGGATGAATTACAGCATGGGTAATTTAAGTGGAAAACTTAATTTTGAGGTTATTTCTGAAAATATCTCTTTAGGTCTTAAATATGATCTGGCAACATTAAATTAACATCATATAATCTAAGAAGGCAGTTTTTTTTCTTAATCTCTTAAATTCTATCTACATGTTATCTCTGTATTCAGCCAACAAGGGGCTGGTCCTGCCAGGTTTGGGATTCTGTGAAGGAGTGTTCTTTACATGTCTGAGGCTTTTTGTAAAGAAACCGGTGGCTGTTACTGGGTGTCTGCTTCTCAGTAAATCTAGAGATCATGGGGGAAGTTGTTGGTATTCTTAAAGAGAAGATGGCTCGGTTCCTTATCTTCCAAAACATTGTAACTTTCACAGAGGACGTGGATTCTCTCCCAACAATGGTATTCATAACAGTTTAAGAGTAATAAGCAGCTTGTATCTTGGAGTCTTTCCTGTGTGAGCTTTGTCTGGAAATCTGGAACTGACAACATGAATCCCAGTTAACCAGGGCTTCAAAGAATGGCCTGGAGAGTGGCCAATACAGGATACCTTGTTTCCCAGCCATGATCTTAAGTCTATGCTCCTGGTTGAATCCCCTGATATTTCTGAAGAATTTCAGTCCTCTTACCATGATCGATGGGCCACATTCTCCTCAACTAAAATTTAAAGTCTTGGATGAGCAGGATGAACTGAATACAAGGAATGATTAAACCTACTCAACGCCCCTCCCTGACCCCAAGCTCAGGTAGCCTTTCTTGGGTTGTAGATTTCCATATGCACACTGTAGGAGAAGGTCTTTTGGCCATACTTGGGATGCAGGAGGAAGAGGACTGCCCTGTTTTCTATTGTTTGAAGATGGGATGTGTGGGTACTTGCATGCATGAGGCTTTGGTTCTCAGAATGTTCTCCTTTCAAGACAAGGTGTGTGGTACAGCACTCTTCTTATCCTGAACAGCTGATTGGCTGTTACTTCCCCAAAGTCCACATGCTTCCTTCCAGTTGATCTCTCGAGAGTCCTCCAAGAGAGACAAAGGTAACACTGAACCTGCTCTCTGACATGCTAAGTCCTGCCATGTGGCTCTTTCGTTTGTAGATCTCATGGTCTGTCCTTAATGGGAGGTGAGGACTCTGGTATGCATATTGCACTGTTTAGCCCTGGCTGCCCCTGCTGGACTCAAAGGAGGGCTGTTAGCTATGGTTCCGAGCATCAATCCAGACAAAAAGGTAGGATTCTAGAAAAGCGCATCCTTTTCCTATCACAAGGAAATGGGGAGTTCTGACTATGTGGTATTTGAGAAAGCCACAAGCTATATGGATTCCAGGAGGTTATAATGACCCTGGTGACAAGTGGAGGATTTTGTTTTTGTTCTTATTTCTTTTTTTTTTATATTTGAAATTTTTTTTATTGAATATCATCTTCATTTACATTGCCAATGATAAAACCTTTTTGTTCTTGTTTTGTATCAAAGATACACACACACACACACACACACACACACACANATACACACACACACACACACACACACACACACACACACGGACACATAGACATACACATGCACACACACGAGCACACACACATATATATCACACAAGCATACGTATATATATGGAGACAATATATACACATATACACAGAGAAAGACACACGGACACATAGACACTCATAGACACACACACACACACACACACACGGACACATAGACATACACATGCACACACGTATGAGCATATACACACACGCACACATCACACAAGCATACATGTACACACAGAGTCATATACACATACACAGAGAAAGACACACAGACACATACACACACACACGGACACATAGACACACATATGCACACATATATGAGTACATATACACATACACACATCACACAAGCATACATGTATACACAGAGTCATAATATATACACATATACAAAGAGAAAGACACACAGACACATAGACACACAGACACACAGACACACACAGACACACACACACACACACACACACACACAGGGCTTATCCCAAATGCTAATAGAAGAAGAAAACTGATAGTCATCTTAGCCCCTAAATAACTTTATAATCAGAACAAGCCTGTGTTTTAACAATCAAATTCAAGTAAATTTGTTCTTAAGTGGATTTTCTTCACCAGATTTCTCCTTTTGGCTGCCTTCTTGTTCTTCTGTTCTCACCCTTCTGAAGTGGCCAATTTAGCTCACAATGGAAACCAAATGCAGCTTTGAACATCTAAATTTACTTTAAACTGACTCGGCAAAAGGAGGCCTCTGCAGTTCTCCTAGCAGCAACATCCCCACCCACCCCCTTTAGCCCTTAAAAGTGCTTATCAAGATGAATGAGAACCATGGTGTGTAATTTCAGAGATGAAATTGCTTTTCTGTCCAGCTTTCCCTCATTGTTTTCAAGGTCATCTGCAACAAGGAGCCACCCAACCCTGATTCTTGGTCCCCATCAGGCCACATTAGGCTCCTGGGGAAGAACTGGACCTGGAGAAACTGTTTGTGGAATGTTCCCCCTCAAAACAAGGTGTGAATTTTCTGCTTGTTTGTTATGGAACAAAGTTAAAGTGTTGAAAGGACTGGATGGACTCCACTTTCTTGGGTCTCTAGCAACATGTCTGGAGCCACGGGCCTGCTCTTTGGATGTTAGGGAGGGAGGCCGGAAGCATCCCCTAAAGAGCAGCAGAGTGTACAAAATAAAGTTCTTTATGGTCCTCAGTCGCCTCAAACTGTGCTTGACTTAAGCCTTGACAAGACAGCAAAAAGCTCTGAGTGTTCTCTCCACACTGGTGTGAGGGGGCACAATGGAATTTCACAATGCAGCCTGAGGGTCTTAGTCATGACACAGTTCCACAGCATTCAGAGCCCTGGGGGAGGCTCAATGGATAAAGAACTCCTGCAGGTGTGAGGGAGCAGAGTTCCAAGTCCCAGGACCCAAAGGTGGGGCAGGCATGGCAACTCCTGTGACTCAGGGTGACTCAGGGAGACCAGGGCAAACTGGTTAGCCAGGAGTCAGAATTAGCAAGCTTCAGAAAGCCTGCCTCGATGTATAAGACTTTTGATGGCAGCCTCTGGCTGCCGCACAAATATGCACACAATCACGTGTATAACTTCCCATTATCAGAGTCCAAACACACGTCAATATGAATATCCTCATATATACAACACATGTGCAGACACGTGTGACAATTTGAAAGCAACAAACAAACCCCACACCCAACCTGATAATAATTTATTTAAGGGGTAAGTAAACTGTGTCTTAGTTGTTTGAAAGGGAGAAGCCAACAGTGGGGTGTAGGGCACATGGATGGTGCCACCAGATGGGCATGGGACTGGTCAGGTGGAGCATTCTCAAACCCCAGRAATACTCAGAGATTTGAGAGTGCAGGGTTAGGGCTGCTCCCTCTCTGCTTCTGTGCCTGCACTTAGTCATGACCCTTAACTAAGGTGATCACAAGCAGTCAGTCATGGAGCAGCACCTGGAACACTTCATGCTAAACAGGAGTCTCAATAGCTTTAGCCTTCAGTCAATGACCTTTCCTTCCTGAATATTCTCCTGAATCTTTCCCCAAATTATTTAATCCCTGGGTCACTGCAAATAAAGTGCATGTATTCACACCAGTCTCCAATAAAGAAACACAAACAATCTAAGACCATCTCAGAGAGTTGCTTCATTGACTACTGCGATTGGGAAAGTCTTCTGCCTAGGAAACTCCCAAAGGATGCTTCTCTCTTCTCTTGCCTCCCCAGGATGCAGCACTCACTCCCAACTGGCCTGAACCAGGATGCTGATCTTCTTAAGCCCTACTCTCTCCTTCTGGCATGGTATACTGCAGTGTTCTGACACCCCTAAGGGTGATACTTGTCCTCCCTAAGCCTGTGTATCAGTGGTGCCCTGACACTACCAGAGAAGAGGCAGAACACAGAACATGGGACCACAGTGGGGCTTATGACTTTTTGTAGATTAGTGAGAATGTGAGGTTTACATTCTTGGTAAATCTATCATTATAAACTTGAACAGTATCTAGAAATAAAAACTTGTCATCTGCCTACTGATAATTTTGTTAAAATCCAGGGACTTGCACCTCATTTGGACAATTAGCTTTCCTTTCCCACACAAGATTCTCATTTCTAGGCATATAGCAATGAAATCTCTAGAAATGTAAAAGAAAATTATGGTATTGAGAAGCTATAGATGGAAATACTGATTGGAAGTAAGTTGGAAGAAAGTCCTTAGTGTTGTGACTGGAGGACTCTGGCTCTAGGGTCCAAGTGGCATCTCAACTATGTGTGAGAGGAAATAACCAAGTAAGTCACAGTTAGACAGAGTGCCTACTTACAATCACCTGCTTATGGCTTTTCTCCTCCCAGATTAGAAAACTTGCCTTCCAAATCCTGATCAATTACAGGTAGAGTTGGCATTGGAAGACTTTGCTCTTTAAACAGAGACAGCTTTTACCTTTTGTAAGGACAGATACACACGTACACACACACACACACACACACACACACACACACACACACACCCATCATTGAGCCCTCACTTCAGACCACAGGAGTTGATCAGCAGCCAGAAACAGGATGATCCCCACAGACTGTCTTCTCTCCTGGACTCTCTGACTCAGGGCTAATACCCAAGAGGAAGGAAGGGGGTAAATTTTCTTTTTCATTTTGTTCCTCTACCCTTGAAACAACAACAAAGAATAAGAGTCATTTTTCTAGTTTTTTTTAAACTCCTATCTCTTGCTTTAGAGTAAAGTGTATCTATGAGAATATGTGGACAGTAGAAGAAAATGGAAGTATGTCATAACATTCATGTTTTATGCAGTCACACAGGGTGGTCAGTGCACACARGTCATGTGAGAAGACACACTTGCCTATGCTGGTTTAGTATCTATTTATATCCTTATGCATTTAGCATGCATCATAGACTTATACATTTAAACACATAACACTAGGTCATACATATGTTTTCATATTTGAAAGATGAAAGAATATATCCACCCCCTGCCAGTGTCTGTGTAGAAGACACAGTGGGGGTATTGCCTATTGTAATTTAGTGGCAAGTCCTTTACTGGTGCACATTTGCTTTCATGGTTATTCACATTTGAGCCACAATTGTTACAAAATTGTGTGTGTACATTTTCTGAGGGTATGTTCACAGAGGTTTTGTTTGTTTGTTTTTATGTCTAAAACTGCTTCATCGACTCACTCCACCCTAATTATGTGCTTATTCTGATACAAGTTATACATACAGATAGCTTCAGTATTTGGTGCCATTTTGAAGCCTAGATAATGCTCTGAGAAGCGCATATATCAGCTTGAGTATGCCTTTGTTTAGGTATGTGTAACACTGGAAAACTTTCACACATATCTGTCGTAGATTTTGTACATGAACTTTGGTTTCTTCCTCTATCTTCCTGTTAATTGTCTTGATATACAGAGCTTTGGGTTGGTGTATGTCAATTTTTAAGATTAATATAGGAACCACTCAATAGTTTTTGTCACTTGGGAAAGACTTTTTCCTTTGTTCTAGCACATTTTGTCATAGGTAAAGTCATTTTTATTCTATATTTATCACTATTTTGGAGAAGGAGATAAACTCAAGTCATTAGCAAGCAGCCATCATTTCTTCAAGTGTACACATACCCATTACTTCAGTAAATATTAAGGTATATATCTGAAATGAAAGTTTGATTATTGTTCACTACAAAACAGAAGACAAAATTTTAAACAGGAAATATGTCTTATGTTTTCATTTTCCTTCATTTTCCTAAAGAGTGAAAAAGTCCAAAGGTTATGTACCTGTCAACCTCCTGGTGTTCGAAGACCTGGCTGAGCTTCTCTCAGCCTTGGCCAGGGACACTTCTTGGTACTTTGTAGCAGTTGGTGGGGAGACTTCTAAATGGGCTGAAAATAGAAAGCTGCACAACCAACCCTTACAGGGACTGCTGTATTAAGCCCAGCACCAACAAGTCTCATGGCACACTGAAGATCAGGGGGTACAAAGGTAGTAGGAACCATAGAATGGGGAGCAGTGCAGCAACATGCTGTTCTGTGGGCATGGCATGGTTTCTGCTTGAATGAAATCACAGCCCTGTATCTATCTGTACAATATCAACCAATCAAAACCCAGCACAGGTGGGCGAGATGATCTCCAGGCCCCACCTCTCACTGGAGAGCTCTTGGCAGTTGAGAGTTGCTGGGACAGACAAATCACTCTTTTTTGAGGATGGCCGTATGTTGGATTCCCAAGGGCCAGTGGACAGCCTCAAACCCATGAACAGGTAGGCCACACTAACAGGAGTTAGTGTATTATGTTTTAAAAGACAGGAAGTTGGGGCAGAGTTTCTGTTCAACACTGGGTCTGTATTTATTGCGACCCATTTTGGTGCCTTAGTTCTGTTCTCCACACCCAAACCATGTCTTGCTGGTTTAGTAGATAGACTCAACCTGTGTCTCTCTGCTTTCTGCTGAGTCATGGTATGTCTCTCTCTGCTTTCTCATACTTCTGCTTATTGTTTTCATTTTCATCATACCATATATCACACCTTTTCTAGATGTGTTCCAGAACAACTTTTGTTGTGTTTTAAAAACTCTGGTGGCATTTCATTTAGTAATCCTTGACTTTGTAAAATAAGATGGGGGAGAGCCAAGGGTCTAAGGAATTTAGCTCTCCCTATAGAAAACAGCTTTTTTTCCAATATAGACATTGTATGGTTGAATATGTAACACAGGCTTAGAATTTATTCAGTAGAATGACAAACAAAAACAGGCTACGAATTTATCTGTGGCCAACAAGGCAAGCTGTGAAGCATTTTTTACCTTCCACATAGACCACAGCGCTGAAGACTTGCCCAGACATGAGGGTGGGAAGKACAACGCAAGACTCAGAGCGGAAAAATTTCCTTTCCTGAAAGAATATTCCATGTTTAATCCATCTCTTATGAATTAATGGGGCGGATCACTAAGTGTTCTGAACTGAGGGTTACAGCTTTGAGCACAGCTAGGTGAGAGTAGTGTTTCATCTCCCCATTGCCTGCTGGTCACGTGGGACTTCCTTTCATCTGGTAGAAGTTCATTCTGTCTTGCCAACTCCAGGGCTGCCTGCCCTCTGCCTTTCCTTTGTCTGTAGACCTCATCACCATGTAAGCTTTGATTATGTCTTTGCTAAGTCCTAAAACTTAATACAAGGAAATTCTAATACATTTAGCCTGGATGCCTACAAAACCTCACGTTTTGATTCTCCTGTGTAACAGAGCTGTAAGCCCATTGTCTCCTATTAGCAAATTAAGACCTGAGGCAGGGAGATGAGTATGTCTCCATGCTTGGGAAGTAGAGCTAGAAGCAGAAGCAGRCAGCCTTAACAGGAACGAGCCCTGCAGTTCCCAGGACTCCTTGCCTGCGGGGCTGAGCTGTGTCTTCATGTCAGGCTGTGAAACGGGGACTATAGTAATATGTCTGCAGTCAAGCAAGAAAAAGGGGCCTTCAAGAATCCATTGATGAAAAATCTGTTACACAGTTCTTCCCCAAATCTGAAATCTGCTGGAGTTCTGGCAGGTAGCTACCAAGACACTATAGTGACCATGCTGAGGGCATTGTCCTTGGAAGGTTGAGCAGCTTTGGGCAGGCTAGGTCTTTCAACCTGTGAGTCCATGCTGGCCTGCCTGCTGGCATGCCTGGCCAGCTAGCTGGTCCTGGACTTTTCTTGAAGGTAGAGAAAGCCACACTGACTATGTCCAAGCCTGACCCATAAAAGACCACATTATTTTATGGGGACCTCATCAGACTCCCCATTTCCTTTAACTGACAGAAAAATAGTCCTACAGAACTGAAAAGCAAGAGGTGATTGTGGGCAGATCTAGCTGCTATGGTTAGACGGCTAACCCAGCATCTGCTATAGCCAGCTGGATAGTCCTGGCTGGACTTCACCTGGAAGAACGAACTGGTTTGGTGAGGTTAGCGCTGCTCTGCATTTGGGCCTAGGCTATCTGTGAATATTACCAATTTGTGTGCTCATATGTCTGCTTCTTTAAAAGCCATGGATACTGTGATTTAAAATACACGACCCAGTTAGTCAGGGACAAAAGCCTGTGGCTAAGGTGTCCAGGCCCCATGGAGACTCTATTACTGTTATTCTGCTAAACTGATACACCATTAAACTACCTCCTGGCTTATCAATACAACCATAGATTTCTGAGTTCTTCAAGTTTCTTCCTGCTGTATATGATATTATACAGAGACCCACAAAGGCTCAAGGTGCAGAGAATGTCCTATTTAGGTCTGACTGCCAAATGTTCATCCCTAAATAGGACATCTGTACCACAACCTCCCTGAAAGACTCTGGGGTTATTATGTAGGAAGGAACAACAATGTTGGAAGAGTCAGAAGTGAAGGATAAGTTCAGGAAACTTGTGCTTTCTGAACACAATGGTGCACTTGCTCTTGTGAGTTCACAGCAGCTGTGACAGCCTGCATAGGACCTATGCAAGCTGAAATAATTAAAAGCCCCAGTCAGAAGGGAGGAAGAGGTAGGAAGTTCCCAGCCCTAGCTGAAGAGCTATTGGTAATTGACAGCTTCCAGGAGAGGAAGGGTGAGATTTTTAAGGGTTTCCCTAGTAGAAAGACTGTGGTCAGCAAATGGCCAAATATCCAGAAGTGTGCATACAGAACAAATAGGGCTTGATAGCATCCTATGCGTGTATGTGTGTGTGTATGTGTGTGTGTGCATGTGTGCATGTGTGTATGTGTGTATGTGTGCCTGTGTGCATGTGTGAGTGTGTATGTGTGTATGTATACATGTATGTGTGTGTGTGGGTATGTGTATACAGAATAGAGTGGATAAGGAAGTAAGTGTGGATTTGAGAGGAACTAGGAGAGGGATGGATATCACCAAAGTACAACATTTGATATTTTCCAAAAATGATAAAAATATTTTAAAATACTGCATATTAAGATGCAATTTGTATTTCTGAGACTCTGCAAGAGGATGAGGGTAAGGAAGCAGAGAGAAACGAGGAGAGAACCTGATTCAGGGTAAGTTGTGCTAGAAGCCCCCATAGGCTCCAGCTTAAGGATGATTCTGACTCTAAACTGGAAGCAAGAGAATGGRAAAGAGAAATAGAAGCAAGTTCTGATGAAGGCTCAAGGCCCTTATCCTGAGTGACAATGTCTGAGGCCCCTTTGCCCAGGGACTGGGTCCCTAACCACCTGTCCAGGCACAGGCAGAGGAGGATCACATGGGCACATGTTATAATCAGAGATGTGAACTGGACTTAGACGTGACAGAGAGTTTATAAAGGCCTGCACTCTCCTTTGCCCCGTGAACGTTCCATCTGTGATGCTGCAGAACTCCTAGGTATTGGTTGCTTATGCCTTAATTCCTCTGTATGCTGCTGCATACAGTGCAGGTGGCCATGCCTGCTTTACTGTGAATACCCTCCTCTGTTCCTCCCTGTGGTCAAAAATAGTTAATCCTTACCTGGGGTTTCTATCCCACCTTTGCCCATTTGGTTCCCGAATACAAAACATATACAACGTTTATATTTACAATAAGCCTTAAACAACACAATAGCTGGGCAGATATCTACCTTAGAATCTACTTTCCTATTTATAACCCCAAGTTATTTCTTATGTTTCATCTGGACTGCTTTTAACTCCAATTGTCCACCCCATGTTCTCTTGACTCCTAACTCATGGTAGCTTCTCCTTCTTCCTCTTGCCCTTTCTTCTTCCTCATGGTCCTTCAAGCCCAGGAAACCTAAACCCCACCCATTTTTCTTCTTCTCAGCTATTAGCTGTTGGCATTTTTATTTACCAATCAGAAATAACTTGGGGCCAAGGTATAGGTGCAGACTCTCTTGTCTCTGGGACAACCACATCTTGGGGGCCTGCATTTAGCTTCACAGTAAATAGCAAAAGAACAAACATGGAAAAGAACAAGCCTCGACATGTTTGTTTACGTGTCCCGACTCAGTGACATACCTGTGGCTTTCCCCGTGACTCCCCATGTCCTATGAATGCTGATATCCCTCAAGTGTGTTCCAAATCACTCCTGCCTCTGCCTGTTCTCTGCCTATCTGTGACATGAACTTCCAATGCCAAAAGCCAGTCTCTGCCTTCTTCCTTCTCCTAGGCACCCTACCCAAAACTGAACATCAGCAGCAGATCAACCAGCAGTTCACACACTCGTGACCCACACATGGTGTCTTTATATTTTCTTCATTTATCTCCATGTATTTTGTTTTCAGACAAAACAATGACAGAAATGAATATATTTTTTATGTAATATATACTATGTAGTCAATATGAACTCATTGGAAAAAACTAAGTAGAAAGAAAACAGTTCTATAACCAATAGGAATGCCGGGCACATCTTGGCATAGTTCAGGCTGGTTTTGCTTTAAGACTCCTCACAGCTGGGACCTTTGCAATCTTCCCACTGACTTTTCTCTAAGCATTGCAATTTACCACCTTATTTCATATCATCCATAAATAGAATCTCACTATTGTTTGTACTATTCTATCACACGAATACATGGGGTTTTTTTTCTCATTAAAAAAATTCTAATCCAGGACTGGTGAGGTGGCTCAGTGGTTAAGAGCACTGACTGCTCTTCCAAAGGTCATGAGTTCAATTCCAGCAACCACATGGTGGCTCACAACCATCTGTAATGGGATCCGATGCCCTCTTCTGGTGAGCGTGAAGAGAGTGACAGTGTACTCATGTATATAAAATAGATAAATCTTTAAATTCTAATTCGAAGGCTCAAAGGTGGTTACATGAGTTGCTATAATACTTAATTTAATATTTAATTACACTTAATTTCATTTCAAAAGGATAATCTTATGAAGTAGAGCCACTGGGCCCATGTTGTCATCACTCTGAGTTTCGTTGAATGTGTTTCCACACTGATTTCCTGCATGCCTGCGTGCCTTCCACAATTGGAGGAGTGATGTCTAAGAGGACCCATGTCTCCTGCTGCAGTGGAAAATGGCGTTTGCTCAACTTTTATCTTAGAAAATTAAAGCAGTTCCTCAATGAAGCCTAGCCCATGCCCTGGCTGCCACTCTACTGGATCTTGTCCCATCGTTCTTAATAATGATATGGACTATATTGGGAAGAAATTATCACCCAACAGATGACCTTTTATCTACACAGGGAGAAAATTGGCTTTGTGCCCTTTTGTGCTCCTAGCTCCTCAATGCAAAAGAAAACCTTGCTGTGACTAATACAGGTTATACGACACTCAGATGATTTTCTTAGCTCTTTATTGGCTATGAGACCTGCATGTGCCAGCTACCTGCCAATTTTTTATGTCATCTATTTTTGGAGATGTCAAAATGTAAGAATAAGGATTGTCGAAATTCGTTTCAGATCTCTCCCTCTCTCATCTTCACAATTAAAGTACTGTAACATTATCCTGCCACCTAGGGGTACTGGCAAAGAAATTTCTACATGCGTACTAAGAACAGGCTAAGCATGCGTGCCAAGACTCAAGAAGAAATACTCCATCACTGCCACACATAAGTCATATCCATTACCTTATAACCATATTTCATATAGTCATCTGTTTTATAATAATCCATTATCTTAAAACAAAATGAGAATGGTGCGCTGGGAATTGTAAATTTCCTGTTTTAGGACCAAGAACATTGAGAGGCTGACTGGATAAGAACTTTGTGTCTCCCTGCCTTTGGAGGCCTTTGGTGTGGTTTCTCATCTGGGACAGTTGGAAGCAGTCAGGAGACAAGTATCTGTTTGAAGGACACTGTTTCTGTATACTTTCCTCTCTTCTTAAGATGTTCTGTAGTGCTCATTTATCTGTTGCTTATGTTATACTAATCTGCGTTGAATGGAGAGAGTCAAGGTTGGCCACTGTACAATTAGAAGTCCATGCCATTCAAAGCAGTGATAAACTCCCATCCACATGTGGTTTGTTCAGAGCATTTTTAGACTGCAGGGGACATGCATATATAGCCAATATTTCCCTTTAGCTGAAAAAAAAAGTCATCTTTTTTTTAAAGATTAAGTTTACCAGGGTGAAAAATCTAAATGCAACCCCAGAATAAGTTCTCCATGTTTTTGGCATTATTGTTTTGTTTTGTTTTTCTCTTGAGTGTTCTAACAGGTCACAGAATGATCAAATACATAGAACAAATGCCAGGACTTTTAGCTTAGCCTTTTGCTGTTCTTTACTAAGGCAAGCAAACTGAGTCTGGCTTGCAAAAGTGCATTGTGTGACTCCCAACCATCTTTGCTTGTCCAGGAATTCGAAGCATTGACAGACAGATGGGAAAAGAGATTTTTTACCCTGTTCTATCCCAGTGTATAAAACAACCTAATTGATGAAAGGAGTCCTTCAAGTCTTGAAGAATTTGCAGAGACTGAGAGAAGGGTCAGGTAGATAGCAAGTTGTTCTCTAGGTAGAGAGATGCCCTTATTCTCTGTGGCCTTCCATCCACCAGCAGGAAAATCCTGTGGCACCTGTTTCCTTGCATTTTCTTTTCTCTGGCAGTAAGATGTGGGGACTCCAGTTTTTACCTAGCCTGGGCTTTTCTTCATGATGACAGGCCTTTGTTAACTGCATAGAGAGTCCCTAATTACACTTCTCCACCTGAGGGCACAGGGCAAGGTGGCGGGAGTCATGTAAGTGTCAGTCCTTTCTCTCTCATTATAGCCTGCCTCTGTCCAAGCCTGCTGCTCTCCCGAAGGGTGGGGCTCTTCTGCGTTCTCTTATTCCTGACAGTTTTGCTCCAAAATTTACTGCTGTTTAGAAGCAGAGGGAAATGCTGCTTGCCAACAGTCTATTGTGTGTACAATATTAGGATTCAGAACTCATTGATGAGAACATGGAATTGGCCAGCTGGCCCTCACAGTGTCTCGAGGATGGATGCAGGAAGGGTATCATAGTCTTCTGGACAGTACGACTGAGTCCAGGTCAGGACACCTCCTGACATCATGACCAAGAAGACACAGACCTTGCGGAGCCTCTCCAGTTAAATTTTCTTTTTACTGGAATGTGATTTATGTTTGTTGAGTTGTTTTTGTTTTAGCTCAAAGGTTATCCTTATTGCACTTTCAATGTACATTTCTCTGACATGTGGGCTTTGAAGCAGTCAGTTTTGGCAGCCTGGCTGGAAAGAGGGTAGGTCAGGCCAGCTGTGGCGCTGTCTGACTCTGGGGCACAGGTTCTGTACACATTTTCTAGTTCTGTCCTTTGTTTTTAGAGTTTGTGCAGCAAAGTTATCCCACAGGAGTCTGCTTTCAGGAGAATTATACATCCTGCCTCTCAAGTAGTAGCTTGGAGAAAATCTCTGAGACTTTCCTAATGTTTAACCTAAGAACAAACTTGAGGTGTTTAAAATCTTTAGTATTTTGCCATAGTAATTTGTTAAATGTTCGTGAATTCTGATGACAATTTTACATAATAAACTATACATTATGGAAGTGATGGAGGTGAACCTGGATATAATTCAAAGATTTCCTATAGAGAAACATTAGTTTCTTTATTTGAGTCTTCAGATAATGGATAACTGGACATTTTTAATATCCTATTAAAACACTGTTTGACTATTAGGAATCAATATATACTTGAATCATCTTATAGGTAGGTTTCTCAGAGGACACTAGGCCTCAGATTCCCTAGACAGCTGTTAGAGGTGGTTCTGTATCAGTGGGACAATATATAAAATAATCCTCCCAAATCAAAGGCATTGAGCTCAAGCTGTGTTCAAAGGATAAGCATAAAACTCTTGTATGTACAGCTCAGGCACAGGCAAGTATGGAAGATTCCTTGGGAATCACTGAGGGTGTCTATGTGTGTTACAAGGGATACTGAGAAGCCAGACCATCTCTAGGGGCCCCATTGGATGGACATAGCCTACACACTGGCAGGGTGAGCCTTGCTGAGCTTCAAGCATGTACTCCTGAGACCCCGACAGAGAGAGGGAGCAAGAAGGCTCTCTGTTGCTTGGACTTGAGGAGACTCTCAATGTTGTAGAAATAAATGCCTGCTGGTGTAGATGAACTTATTGACTGATTTTGTTAAATATATAAGGCAAAATGAAGGATTGAACCACTTTAAGAAAAGATTTAATATTGTGTTTGTTGGTGGATGCTCCCATGCAAATGATGTGGTTGTCCACAAAGGCCAGAAGAGGATATTGAGTCWTATAGAGCTGGTATTATAGGATGCTTTGAGCTGCCTGACTGTGTGCTGGAAACCAGACTTTCATCCTCTATGAGTACACATTCCAAACTATCGAACCATCTCTCTACGTCCTTGAGGCACTTTTTGATAGAGCACAAATATATCAGAAATATCATTCGTTGTTGAAATTTGAATTGATAATCATGTGAAAAGCCCATGGCTAACTGAGCACATGCATGGAAGGAACTTTAAGAAGCCTAAAATGTGGCAAAGTAAGGCCTATTCGGACCATTCTCTCTCTCTCTCTCTCTCTCTCTCTCTCTTGGTGTGTGTGTGTGTGTGTGTGTGTGTCCAGGTATGTGTGTGAGTGTGTGACCATATGTGTGTTCCAGTATATGTGCATATGAGTATGTGTGTATGGCAGTGTGTGTGTGTGAATGTGAGCGCGTGTGTATGGGTATATATGGGTAAGTGTGTGACTATGTATATGTGTGTTACACTATGTGTATGTCAGCGTGTGTATGTGTATATGTGTATGTGTGTGTGTATTTATGCTTAGGGTATGTGTGTAAGAGTGTGTGAGTATATGCATATATGTATATGTGAGTGTATGTGTGAGAGAGAGTGTGTGTGTATGGGTGTGTGTGAGTGTGTGTGTGTGTGTGTGTGTGTGTGTGTGTGTGTGTGTGTGTCCATGTACAGGTATGCCCCTGAGAATTTCAATGTCTTCTGAACTAGAATAGAAAAGAAAGTGTATTGCATTTTTGGTACATAGTTCTGCTGTGGGAGGAGAATAATTATACTCATTCACAAAATGAAGAGGAAAAGAAAGGGTAGGGAGAAAGATGTGGGCAGCATCCTCAACACTGCAACAGTTCCCAAAAGGAGAGAGCCAAGGAAGTAAAGAAGACAGAAGACTGGAGTAAGGAGGGAAAGAGGAAGGTGTTTATTGTTGCCCGAATTGGCGTTTAAACACGAGTTTCCAGATTAAAAGCGAAGGCACTGGACTGATAAGCTCGATTCCCCGTCAGACCTCTGTAGCACAGGGAGCAACAAGACAGAATGGGTAAGCAACAGCCCATGTTCATACACTCTCAAGTTGTGAGCTGACACTGAAAGCAGACAGGACATCTTGGTAATTAAACCTCACACACAGACAGAGAGACCTTCATTATGGCTGGGACAGGCCACCTGCCATGCTTCATGTGTTGATGTGTATGGAGATAAGTCTGTGTGTGTTGTTCATGTGTGTCTAACTCTAACAATCCCAGATGGTATTCCATATAAAAATATAATAAACATAGAAGAGATACACATGGAAGCCAAACTCTGGTTCCCCCCCCCCCCCAACAGCAGCAGCAAGTGTAACTGCTCAGCCACTTCTCCAGCCCAAAGTGTTGTTTAAAATATTCTTGAGGGATAACTTTCTAATCACTTTCTCCTCTGCTTTCCATGTCACGGCTGTTATTTGTGGCATACTGTGTTCTCGACTTCTATATGGACGTGAGATTATTCAGCCCAGGGACTAAACATAACCACATCTTATGCTTTCCGGTTCAGTGCTTCCCACACAGTGGGCACGAGATAAACAGCAGCCGGATGTGATTTGGTTGGCATTTACTGCCAGACATTGTAATTCTTTGTTCACTTCGTGAGTGAAACTTAAGGAAAGCCTTGTTTTGCAGGTTTGGAGTTCACGAGAATTCTGGACCATCTGCAATAATCAGTTAAATAAATTCCCATTCAAATTCTCTTTCTCCTCCAAGTGTCATATATTACAGAGAAAGAGTCAAACTCATGGGGACTTTTCTGAATGTTCTGAGATGCCTTGAGCAAGCAGATAATGCAACACACCGAGTGACGGGAGAGGAACCCGCATTTTAGAAGAGAAAACAGACTTGAAAAGGTGATTTTTGACTTCAGATGCACATTCAAACAAACACAGATGGCACCTTTGGCAAAATAGCCATCAGTAAGAGGTCTATCATCACACCTGTCCCATTCCCAGACCCCGCAGTGGCACTGAATCTGTGGAAGGAATCGCTTTCCTTCTGCTCCACATTTATTATACCCATTTGCCTTCAGATGAAGATCTCCAGTGTTTGCTTTCAAAGTTGTGCCATTTAAGGACACACATGTAGCATAATAGCAGTCCTCTCCTCATGTCAAAGGCTGCTATTAACTAGAGAAAGTGGTTCCAGACCTTATTGGTCCAGGCTTGTCTTGTGGCAAGCCTCAGCCCTCAACATGAGAAAGCCTGAACTCTTTTCACCCCTGTTTGATTTCCAAGTCGAGCAGGGTTTATGTGTAAGCCCTCTGGCATCAGGCTGAGGTGCAGGGGCCTCTGTCTATACTGACAGTTAAAACAAGACAGGTCTTTAAATTGATCGGGCTGCCAGAATAGGGTGTGTGTGACCAGATGCATGTGTATGCATTTGTGAGACCTTTCCAGTCCCTACCTGGGGCTTCTGTTGGGAAACTGTAACATCTATCCCAGAAATAGACCCATATCCAATTGTCATACTTTATTATCAAAATGTTGTCAACAAACCCCAAAGCTCAAATAAAAGAAGCAAAAAATGATAAAGTTTGCAAAGATGAGTGATTCTGGTGAAAGCTTAAAGAGATAATGCTCAGCTGACTTTCTCTGTCTTGGATAGTATTTTCAGGGGATTCTAATCAGAGATTTTTGGCACAAGAATTGGGGGGGGGATAAAGGAAATTCAGAAAACTATGAGAAGTAGAATCCCCATCAGTCTGATAGCTCAGGAGGCAGTATGAATGATGGAGAAAGAACACTGTCTATTTCAATAAAGCATCTAGCTTTGTAGCATGGTTTGTAGAACAAGGACGTCACTGGGAGAACAGGGGCAGCCTGTTAGAAAGCAGAGCTTAAGTTAAAAAGAACACTGCACATTAACACTGCTCAAAGCCCCCCTCAACAGTGGACACATGCCCTGTGTGAACCCTAGGATAATCTGTAAGGTGAATGATATGATGGTGGCCATAACCTCCTGAATAGGTCAGGTGGAGGAACTCTGAGCCTGAGGTTTGCTGGTCTCTTTAGGCCATTCGTCTTCCCTCCCTCTACACTTGGCTGCATGTTCTATTATTTAGCATAAGTACTTGACTTGTCTATCCCTTGGGATAAAGGAAACACCGATTGTGGCTACTATTTGCTGGCACCAGGAAACAAGGACAAGAACCTGACACACTATGGAGGCGCAGTGTCGGACCAGCAGCATCCTCATTAGACAGAGCTTGGGACTCCTGCTGAGTCTTGACAACCAGTTTCCAAAGGGTTGTTAACCTGTGTTCTTTTCAGATCCCTTCCTGCCAGTTAAGAGATGTGCAAACTGGTTTGTGCTGGTCAAGTACCCACTGCTTTTAACATAGACAGGACTGGTGATGAATTCCTAACAACTATTAAGGTAGTCTACTTCATGATGTGCTGTGGCTGCCTCAGTGTCTAACAAATCCTTACTTGGAGAAGAACTGCAGTCCTTCTCTATGAAACTTAAACAGTTGGTTAAAAGTGTGCAAATGGGTGAATATATATATATATATATATATATATATATATATATAGTGTGTGTGTGTGTGTGTGTTAAAAGGACAAATATTTGAGATTGAACATTGTAACTTGGGAACATGCACTGCAGTGATTCAGTGAATTTTGATAATTTGTTGTTTCTACTAAAATAGAAACCTACCAACTGACAGAGCAACAAAGACTGAGCCTATGCTGTTCTAACACAGGGACATCACCAAGCTTCTTCTTCTTAGGTTATTTTCAAGTAACATTTAAACTTGTGGCTTAGACATATCAAATACATATCAAATACGAAAATTTCCCCTAGTTAGTATAAAACATTCTCTTTAATGGGAGACATATTCCATTACATAACCAATTTTAGGGTCTCATTTTATTATACATCAAAATAAACTTCGCATGTCACAATGTTTTTTTTTTT
>BDUI01000545.1:75860-93205 GCA_002335545.1 Apodemus speciosus | reverse complement strand
ACACACACACACACACACACACACACACACACACACACACACACACACCTCTTTGGCCTCTCTGCCTGAGTAAATTAGTCCTGATTGCTTATATATGCTTGATAGTTTGCAAGGAAATGCCTTCCATTAGGGACACATCCGCTGGCACATAGAGGCCAAAGCTGACATGCAGAGAAGTAGATGTGAGTTCGCTTTAAAATGATGCCTGGTGAGAATCCTGGATTCATTAAATTGGGCAGAGTTCCTCATTAAATGTGTAGATTGACAGTCGGAACTCATTGTCATTTGTATCTTCTTTACAGTCCCCAAGCCAATCATTTATAGACATATATACACAAACATTCCATGTACATATACCCACACTGCACAGGTCATGTTATATTTAGACCCAACCATGGAACTATGACTCTTGGTGAGTAAATGCAGTATGGTGTAGCAACAGAACTGCTGTTTCTTCCTTGGCTGTGAACAGCTATACTCAGACAGGATATTATTCAGAAGCATTGAGACCAATTAATAAATAAAATGGGTAGAGGGTTCACTCTACCTGAGAGATAGTTAGAGGTTAGTTAAATAGGAACTCGCAGCTCAGACTTTGTAGATTTTTTAGCATTTAATCTATGTGTGTATTTCACTTTAACTACACACCGTTAACTCCTTTATGGAAATTTTTTTTCTTAATATCATTGGGGAGAGAGGGTCAAAAAATTAACATGTCTTCATGTTTCGAAAAGTGAGCTGATGGGGGGAAAGGATACACTCATTACAAAAATACCATTTCTCCTCAAAGATCTGAGGCCCCTAGGTGACACTGCTTTGCATCTTAACATAAAATATGTAATGTAGAACCTTCTGGTATTAGCAGATAGCGCCAGAATACTCTGCCCTGGGCAGTTTGCAAAGATGCAAGATACTCAAGCCTTGCGGGAATGCAAAGAAAATATTCCTCCCATAAATACAGGACCCTGATCACCAGCGAGCAAATATTCTGGAAGGCACTGTCAATTTGGAATGTCATCTCCAGGCAGAAGATTTTTTTTTCTGAATTAAAAAAAAATTACAACAGGCACATAGCTGGGTGTGTATTGCATATTTACATATTTAAAATGTATGTGAATACTGGGAAAAACTGCAGGAAATGTTCCACAAAAGCAAACAGTGCCTTCTAGGAACAACCCCAAGGAACTACTCATTGCTTAGAGGTCTGTTACTAAGAGAAGACTTGCACCAATCCGTACCCTGCTAGGAATCACATCTCAGTCATCACTTCCGTGAGTGTGCTCTTTATTAGAAGAAGCCATGAGCGGGTAGTCTCTCCGCAAAGCAGTCTTCCCTCCTCTCATCTGCTCTATAGCAGAAGCATTTGCAACTGACAATGAGCTGATTTCCAGCTCAAAACCTCTTTCCTGCACTCTGGCAGGAGCTTAGATTGCTCTTAAGGTAGATCCTCTAAGGCCCCTGAGCAACCGTGAGTCTGAAAGCAGTTTGTCTGAGAGCTTTTCCTCCTTCATTTTAGGCTCACCCTTTCACGGGGAGAAGGCATTTCAGAAGGTTGCTTTGTACCCTTTGTGTATAAATAGAGATACAGAGTAGCGAGAGGAGCCGCAGAGGCAGATGGAGCAGTGCAGTGTTGGTGTGCCAGTTGCCGATGTCACTCTGATTCACACATCTCCTGTCTTGCTGTCCCCCAGGGCAGGTAGAAGTATTATGCTGTTTCTTGTATACCACTGTCTACCCTTGTCAGGTGCTTTAAAAAATAAATGATTAATAATTTTTGAAAAAAAATCACCTTTGTCCTTGGATCTTAAAGTTTTACTTGAATGGCTTTACTGAGTACAACATGTGCACTTTTAAATCAATGGTATCTGCTTGATCTAACATTCATAATTCTGCAAGTCAAGCCAAGATCAAAAACAATAGGCGCCTTTAGCTATCTCAAATGTTTTGAATTCATATGGTATGAAAGGACCCAGAATATCTAAAAGTATGTACGACAAGGGAACTTGGCAAAAAAAATAATTATTTAGAAGGATATGATGAAATCGATGAAAGATCTTTCAGTTTTATTCAAAAGGATTTTGAAAAATAAATTTGCCTCAGGAATTTCTCATGGTTTTGTGCCCATAGTGGATTTTCTTTGGAGTATAGTTCACAAGAAAGGTTAAGAGGAAAATTAAATGTATTCTGTGCAGAGTTTCATTAAACATTGTGATGTTTTACAGTTTATATTGTCCAAAAATTATGAGGGTGGCATATATTATAATATTGTCCCATTAGTGGGAAGGATTGCTCATTTAACAAATAGCGCTGACAAGGATGCTAGAGGTCTAAAAATCCTTGAATGGCAAAAAAAGGTGAGCAGTTGAAATTGTGCATATGTATTCTGAAAATGAAGGTAGATTAAACCAGAGATCACTGTGGGGTGAGTCCACAATGCTCTAGAGTTTAGAAAAATGATTCACCTTTTAATTATATGCAAAAGTCCATCAAAGCCAGTGGAAATTGAAATTTCTTTTTAATTGAATTGCAATTTAAGACAATTGTATAAAACTTTCTGCAAAGTCAAAAAAGCAGTGCTTTGGGGGAGATTTATAGCACCAAAGATTTATATTAAAATAAAAAAATGGTCTCAAATAAATTGGCAAACCTCATTAAAAATTAGATGATAAAAATTACATTTAAGTTAAATGGGAAGAAAACAACATATAATATTGCAAATCAAGAGAAATACATGCAGGAAACAAATGAAGAAGGAAAAAAATCACTGGAATCAGAGTAGGTCTTCTTAAAAAGAGCAATGAAAATAACAAAGCATAAACCTGCCTAATCCAGAACAAAGGCAGAGCATGGATCCTCTTACAAAGTGAGAACCAGCAGAGTGCTTCTCTAAGCCTCACAGCCACCAAAACATTGTAAGAGAGCATCACGGAACACATGGCTGCAACATACGTGATTTCTGTGGACAGGCTTACAGGCTCATGTAAACTGTCAGGTCTTGTTACAGGGAAAGTAAATTATGTTGATAGTAAAGTTCTATCAAATACATAAAAATTTAATTCTACATCTTCCCTTCATTTTGTCAGGAGTTAGAATGTCTTTTCAGTGTGTCTCTTTAAGTCGCTGTGACTAATGGTCTGTTGGAAGGTACAGCCTGAGAAGCTTTTCTTCACTTGTCTACCCTCATTCTTCCTCGGGAGAACTTACTTCAAAAGGATGCTTTTGTACCCATTGTGTATAAGCATAGAGGGATACAGAACAGAGAGAAGAGAAACTAAGAAGCAAAGCAGATGCTCACCTTTAGTTCAARACAATCTACAAGGAAAATTCTGGTTCCAGGTGTCTTACTGGAAAAAATTGTCAATGTTTTGAGGAGAAAGCAACAATGTCTTGCAGAATACTGGATGGACACAACTTCCCAGCCTTTTATATAAGATTTTGGCATCACAAAGCCATCAACACTAAAATATTAATTACAGACAGACTGATAATCATTATGGATGCAGTCACTGAAGGAATTAACATAAGCCATGTATGAAACTCTAATGGGTTAAAGGACACAGTCATCTAATGTTTGCAAAAATCTTCAGTGTAGCCATCTGTGCTAAAATGACAGAGTTATAAAAACTGTATTCAACAGCCACCCCAGATTGAAACTCAGTAACTTAACCAAGGAAGAGAGCTAAGTGGACCCAAGAAGGTCTGTCTCATAGGGAGCCCACAGTTAACACCATGGCCACTGGGGTAGGATGAGGTATTTCACCTAATATGCGCATCAAGCATGTGTCCCTTCTCAGCCTCATCTCTATTATTTATATTATTATCTTTATTATATATATTATTGACTATTACTGATGCTATACACTGCCATAGGCTCAGGAACTTAAAGCAGGATGACATGGGTTTCTTGAGTACCTGTGGGTCAGAGCGTGACACGGGTCCACTAAGCAGAAGCGGGTTTCCCACAGTGCTTCTCCCTGAAGCCATGGGAGGAACATCTTCCTTGTTACTCAGTCTCTTAACAGGATGCAGTTGTGGGACTGAAGTACTCATTTTCTTCCTGGCTGTACATAAAGAAATTCTCACACCTGACTGGTAGGCTGCCTGCATTTCTTCTCTCCAGTTCTCCAAGTTCAGAGTCCCAAATCATTACTCACACTGCTCTTGAGCATTAGCCCACTCAATTTTCTCTTATCATTGCTATACTTAACAAATTCTCTCGATCTCCACTCTCCTGTATGATTGGATTAGATTTGTGTGGATAATCAAGAATAGTGCAGTTACTGAAGGTCTGTATTATTCTGTCTTTTGTTTATGTGTTTGCTTGTTTTGAGACAGGGTCTTTGTAGCTGAAGCTTGCTGTGTAGTTCAAGTTGATATTGAAATCATGATCTCAGCCTGCAGAGCATCGGAATGGCCCATGAGTACTGCTGTGTGAACCTGGCTTTGAGATCTCTATTCTTAATAACACCAACAAAGTTTATTTTACCATTCACACATTCACAGGTTCTGGAGATTAGAGGCACATGAACTTTGGAAGAATTATAGTTGTAGTATCATTTTGTCTTCCAATCATTAAACATACCTAAAACTAAGAGGAAGGAAGACAAGTTTTCTTTATTGATAGACTAGGTGGCTATCTTAAATACAAAGCATAAGTGAGATAGAATACATGAATTGGAAAGTATTTCTTAGAATGTCAGGGTTTTAAGGTTTCTACACTGTCAAAACACAACTAGGTATTGATTTTCAACAGAAGAAAAATTTTACACTAAAACCAAAGAGTTAAAATGATGCTTGACCTAAGAAAATTTGCTAAATTAAATTTATAAAATTTAGTGGTGGTGAGATGGCTCAGTGGGTAAAGCACTCCTTATGAAATCTGAGGGACAGAGTTTGGATCACCACAACTGCAAGAAACATTGGGTGGACAGGTTGGTCTGCCTATAGGTTAAGGCTTCAGGAGGCAGAGATAGCTTCCCAGGGTAGGCAGGGCATCTAGACTATACGCATCACCAAGAACTACATTCACATGAGAGACCTTGCTCAGTATACAATACATAAAGACATCTAACATAACAATTATGCCGTGAACCACAGCATTATTGACAAAAACTGGGCAAAGAGACAAAACTATCGCCAAGTCATTGATCATAGGAGAAGGCTGATGGGTGGAGCCTCAGAGTTAGACATACTATCTGAATGTAGTATGGTTATAGAGCAAACAGTAGAACTCCAAAATACAAGACTGTTAAATACCAGATAAATATAAGGAAAACTGAACAGAAAGGCTTTTGGCTCCTATGAAAACAGATCGCATATTAAAAAAAAAATACCATAAGACATTTCCAAACATGTTTTCTTTTAATGCTCTAAAAGTAATAAATTTAGAATTATTCACAAAATAAGACTGGTTTTATGCTGTTTGGTGGGATGTACTTAAACCAAGAGGATTCTACCAAGATTGAAAATACACAAAGCAAAGTTACAAGCAAACCGGAACAAGAACAAATGTCTATAGGTATAACCTTCATATCAGATAGAAGATGTAGTCACCATTAAACCAGACCAGATAATATTAAAAAATGAACTGGTGATAAGCATGACAGGGATGGACCTCTGTGAGATTCAGAGGAACAGGTACTGCTTGAAGGATGGGAGGAGTCACATGCTGTGATCACGTTGGTCCATTCTCCTTGGCTCATAAAAGACTAGCTTGTAATGTGAAAAGTCCCAGTAATATACTTAATAAAGACAATTGGCCCTGGATAGACAAAGACCTGGTGAAGGCAGGCCTCAGGGGAGCCTGAGGCTTACTGAGGCTGCCCAGGAGTCAGGGCTTCAGCAGAAATGTTGCTTGTATTCACTGCTGCCTGTAGTCTGACTTCACACAGAGATGGACACATTGTATCAATTAGGACATACCCATCTGTTCTTGATTTATTAATTTTTCTAAAATCGTGAATGGTTGTTGAACGTTTCCAAATGCCTGTCAACATCTATGGAGAAGAGCCTAAAGTGTTTTCTTTAGATCTTTTAATGCTATGGATTAAATCAATATATTTCCTGAAAACCAACTCTATCTGTATCTGGAATAACCTTCAGTTATTATTAAGCGACTGGGTTTTTAATGTACATTCTGATATGTTTACTCAGTTTCTGTTTAGAATTTACAGTAATCTTTGCAGTGGAATAAACAGATATATTTGGATAAGAAATTATGATGTGAATACATTATCTTCACTTATCAAGTTTGTGTAACAGGAGTGATGCAATCAGATACTAAAGAAACAGAGACAAAATTTGGAAAAGATAACCCATTATCTGACAGTGCTATAGTTTAATGGATAAAAGAGAATCAGTTGAAGCCAGAATAAAAAAAAATCCCAATACAGAGTCAGTCAATGGCGCAAGTTAGTCCATTTCCACAGCGGAAGTTTCCATACATAGTCTCCAAATATAGAATGAGGAAAGATTTTTGAGAGTAAATAAGCAACTCTCCTTGAATGAGCTTTCCAACAGTTGACAACTGGAAAAGCATAAAGCACAGGAAGAAACAAGCAGACATGCCTGAAGGACTCAAAATCAAAGACCTTAATGCCAGGTTAACAGCCAACAAACCCGGCATGGGTGGCACCATGTGATCCCAGACATTTGGAGATAGAGGCAGGAAGATCAGGCCTACAAGGCCAGCCTTGGCTGTAGAGTAGAGCCCAGGCTACATGAGACACAGTGAGAAAAACAGCAGCAGTGGCAGCGGCGGCAGCAGCAACAGCAGCAGCAGCAACAACAACAACAACAACAACAGAAAGCTAACAGATATTTTGGAGATTTAAGACCACTGATTCTAAAACTGACATGCAAGATAAGTTTGTAAACTGTTACAGATAAAAGTGATGGATCAAAGGTCCATCACTTGGACCTAGTTGATTGGTCTTTGTCCTTGGAGTTGTTGTGTCTTGCCTGGCCTCTTCCTGTAAATGGCTTTATCTTCTTTCCTGGCAACCATGATGCGTGCTGATAAACTATGCCCTACCCACCACTGTGGACCAAGACTCCTAAACCATGACCTAAAACCAATGTTTCATCCATTAGCTTGCTTCCTTTGGGTATTTTGTCACAGTGATAAAGCATGTGGGTAAGTGGTTCTTACCTACATGCTTGATGATCCTGTCTTGGCTTAAATAGCCAGGAAGACAATGGCCAATCCCAAAAGAAATGGATACCTGAAGAGGATACAGTATCATCTGCCATCTGTCAGGACTAGAAAAGATTAGAGATTTGGATTTAGCAATCCCATTCCCTGGAATTTATTCTCGATGTATCTTTACAAAACTTGCAAACCAGGAACATGTGTGATTCTACTCCCAGGCATTTTCTACTGAAAATTAGAGTAGCTCAACTATCTAGCAACGAGATGCATGGAATAATCATACCACACACAGTATGTTTGTGTGAGGTATTGCTTTTATTTCTGTATATGTGCATATGTGCGTATATGTTTGTATGTGTGTGTGAGAGCATGCATGTATATTTGTGTATAGGTGAGTATTTATGCATATGTGTGGGTGGGTGTGTCCCTGTGTATATGTGGTGTTTGTGTATGTGTGTATTTGTATATATGTATGCATATGTAACAACCAGAAAAAAAACCTTAGCATTTGCAGCTGGGATACAAAGAGCATCACGTTAAAAATGAATAAAAGGTTTGAGTAGACATATCTCCAAAGAGAACAATGCAAAGACAAGAACGTGATGTAACTCTTAACATCACTAATCAGAACAGAAAGTATGTCAAATCTGCCTCAAACTTATGAGGATGCCTACTAGCCAAACAAAAGAAGAAAAAGTAAACTAACTGATTTTTAGCAAAGATGTAGGAATTGGCTTCCTCTGCACTATGGTGCTGCCCAGGTCCCATCTTCTGCTCAGCCACTTGAATCTTTAGGTGACTAATAATGAAAAACATCAAGTGGAGCCCTTCAGTGAGTGAGGGCAATGGACCAGAGGCCAACCCATCCTCAGGAAGGGAACAACACAGCAGCACTTAAGGCATGAAACCCAGAAGTCTCTCCTCACCATGCTTCCTTATACCTTCACAGTGGACTCATTCAGAGGATGAAATGGGGTTAACAGATGGAATGTGTAAAGAGGGCCAGGTATATGGAAAGATGGTCATGTAGACGTCTCTAAAAAGGACTCAAGGCATATATGCACACACTCTATAAATTTCTACATATGCCTATGTTTGCTTACAACCCAAATTAGACACACAGAGAAGAGAAGCCATGAATAAGGAGAGAGAGACAGAGACAGAGAGAGGGGGAGGGAGAGGGAGAAAGAGAAAGAGGGAAAGGAAGAGGGGAGAGAGAGGAGACAAAGAGACAGAAAGAATCAGAGAAAGAGACAGAGAGATAGCCAGAGAGGAAGAGGAGAAGAAGAGAGAAAGAGTGAGAGAGCACACATGTGTGTGAGAGAGATAAAGAGAATAGAGAGACAGAGAGATGAAGAGACATAGAGAGATAGACATAGAGTAAGAGGAAGAGGAGAAGAGAAGGAGGAGGAAGAGAGAGACAGAGCGACAGAGAGAGTTGACTGACATCTGCTGACTTGGATGTGATAGGCTATCAGTGTTTCCTGTCTCCATACTGATGCCTCACCACATTCCAGTTAGCAGAGGTCCAAGACAGCCAGACTGTCATCCAACTGATGACTGTGGGTCAGACAACCAGGGATCAGATGTCAAAGAGGCTCAGTCTATGGGCAGGAGCGGATGAGATAGGATGGATCAGCTCAATGGAGAAGACAAGAATCCTCCTTCCTCTCCTTTCTACTGTCTCCAGACCCTATGTGTACATAGCACAGAAGAACTTTCCTATCATGGACAGGTGTGCTGGTTAGTGTTTTATAAACTTGACACAAGCTGGAGTTGTCTGGAAAGGGAACCTCAGCAGAGAAAATGCCTATCAGGTAGGCTCGTAGACAACTCTTGTGGGGCATCTCTAAATTTATAATAATTGATGTGGGAGAACCCAGTCCACTGTGGGTGGTTCTCCCCCTCAGCGTGTGGTTCTGGGATGTATGAGAAAGCAGTCTGAACAAGCCATGGGGAATATTCCAGTAAGCATCACTTCCCAAGGCTTCTTCTTCAGTTCCTGGCTTAACTCCTCTTCGTGAGGGGTTGTATAGGTTATAAGCTGAAACACCCCATTTCCTCCTCAAGTTGCTTTTGGTGAGGGGCTTAATCACAGCAATAGAAAACAAAGCACAACAGGCACCGTGCAGGGAGCACTCCCTCTCCTTTCCTAAGGTCTGTAGTTTACGTGCTTACAGACACACGTGGAGCTGACACCTCATCTGGTCACCTCATGGCCCAGGCTAGTTCATGTCATAATACCATCAGAGTTTGAGCTTCCTGAGGTATGGGAGCACAGAACATCGGCACATCGGTGGCCACTATGGAAGAGTATCTTCTTTGGCAGTTGCCCAAGGTTGGTGTGAGTAGGGATACAGGGCGAAGTGGACAAAACAGGCAGAAGAAAGGCTTCTTTCTTCTGTGATGCTCCAGGGATCAGCAGGAGCTCTGAAACCAGCAAAAGGATTCTCCTCTGTGCCTTCAGCTACACCAGGGCGTGTGTCTCAGATGTCGTAGTTTCTCTCTGGCCATTCTCTTCCCTGACTGGAGAGTTCAGCTGCTCCACATGGGCACATTGCAATGAAGAAGATAGTGAATGGACCTGAGTTCGAGGGTATGATGGAAAGAGACCCCCCCCCAGGGAGTGGGGATACAGCAGGATTAGCCCAGGGGTGGGGGATCTTGGCTATTAACAGCAGTCCCTCAATAATTGCCTTGGCGATTAGCAAGCATGGTGCAACTGCAGGATATTGTCACTCAGTATGGCCTATGGAAAGGGGGCTCCTGAGGCATGGGAGTCAGATGGGTGTGCAGTGGGTGGGGAACGTGATCCGTGGTCTTTCAAGGGGTTGACCTCTACATGCAGTGCACAAAGGCCACCCTGGAAGCAGACCTCTCCTCTTAGTGGAGGGATGAGTTTCTTTTTGTTTTAGAGGCTGAGGAAATGTGAGCTTAAAGGAAAAGAACAAATCATTTCGGAGGAGGGACAGCAGCTTCTGCCTTCCACATGGGTTAATGAAGGAGAAAAGGCAAAAAACCCTAAATTCACAAGTAAATGACTCATTTGAAGAGACCATCTGCAGCATGTGCCACAGCGCTGGCTCCACCTGTGATAAAAGCCCTCTTGCAGACTTCGCCAGATGCATAAATAATTTCCACCTTACTTCCTTATCTGCAGAAATATTGTGCTCTCTCTAAGGAAGACCAGAGTACCATCTTCTGTGACAAAGCAAGCAGTGCCTGGTTCTCATCCCCTACCTCCCTGAAGAAAGTGCCTCTCAATTTGTTCTCAAAGTCCAGTCTTCCAACAATGACACATCTCGAGTATGTTTAATTTATACGGTAGACACTTTTATTTTCACTTTTTGAGATTATAATCATAACATTTCTCCTTTACCTTTCCTTTCTCCAAACTCTTCCACATATCTGCCCACGACCATCTAATGCACAGTCTCATTTTCACTAATTGCATGTATGTATATCTATACACACACATACACACACACATATATATATTCATAAAGCAACCTGCTCAGTCCATATAGAGTTACTTGTATGCTAGTTCTTTATGTATACTTTTAGTGTGTTGCTACCATCTAGTGTGTACTTTAATGGCTGCTGTTATTCATGAGATTAATTAATGTTTATAAGGCATTTATTTTTAAATCACTGAAACTCCTACATACAAAGAAGTTCTTCAGAATACAGTGGGAACTTAGTGGCAATGGTGTAGTCCACTGATTTCAGAGCATGTCTTTGTAGAACCTGAGTGGCCTATGTTTTAACTTCAACAATCTTTCCCCTTTTGAAGATCACTTATTCATTTTTTTTCAGAGTCAAAACAAACTGATTTTATTTTAGGAAAATATCCAAGCAGTGCAAAGTGTTAGAAACACAAAGGTTATTTACATAGTTGGTTCTAAAAGTACCATATCAGCAGCTCAGAGTAAGCCTTTTCTCCCGTGGCTGCGCTCGCCTTTGTACGAACAGGCACTGGTTTTTAAGAGTCCCATAAAGTTCAATGAGTGCTTGCATAACATTCCATAAATTGAATTATCATTGCATCAGTGGACAAAGCACAGATTAGCTTGGGGCAAAAGGTTGGGAAAGAATGAATCAAGTGCCCCAGTGTCACATGCCACACGCTCTGGCCCCAAGGGCAATGCTCTACCTCCCCACAGCTGGAGTGTTATGTAACAGAGATGAACATATGAACTGCAATTTCCAAAGGGCCACAAAGATAAAACCATTGACGCAAGACTCTACCATCTAATTTCAGCCTTCCCTTTGCAATGTGCAATAAAGAACTTTAATTCAGCTCTGTGATTCTGAGCACTTCCTAGCCTTGGAGATAAACAGCCACATAGTGCTTGCAGGCTCTGTTAATACAAGGCATTGAGATGGAAGTCAGCCTGCTCCTCCCGGTCAGGGTCATGGTGACTCTCCACAGGCCTGCTTTCCCTCATCAACCAGGTCTGCCCTTCATACAGGCAACCAGACAGGGATACGAAGGCTGAATTGCTTCCTATACGACAAAGTGTGGTTCTGACTATCTTTTGCCTTTCAGTGAGGGACTTTCTGCACAGATGAAGTACAAAAGGCAGGTGAATAGCAGTATTAATAACAACAGTGAACTCTGGAAGAAGGTTTGTCCTTTGGTGATGCTAAGGAAAAATAGACAGCAAGACTGAAGGCCTACCAAATCCAGGATGCTGAAGCGCAGCCCGGTGAACAAGGATGGGTGCATTCTGGGTAATTGTGACAATACGTCCTGGGGCACTCACACCACAGTCAGAAGTTCCAAAATCTCCCTATCCGATGTTTGCCATGCGAATGACAAGTAGAAATAATTACACTAGTTACTACCAAACCAGTGACTAAAAAAAAAGAAAAGAAAAAAGAATAAATTCTTAAAGCTGGCAGGAACATTCGAGTGATAACGCTGGCTTCATAAATCTTGGCGCGCCTGTTAAATTATTCATTCTGTATTCCRTGAGAACATATGACAATTTTTTTTTAAAGAAATGTATTCTTTGCTGCGCCATGCAGCCAGCCACAATGCCACTACCTGGGTTATTTCTCTGGATGCTGCCATCTAAATGCTGCCAATAAATTTTGCTTTATTCAATAAGTTCCGCTGTTGTTCCTGGCGCCTCCTTGAAGGCTCCTACAGCTTCGCTGCTATTGTATTACCCTTCTATTTTATTTCCCTCTCTGTCTTGATGCTCCTTTATACCTGCGGTGTGTGCTTTACGCACTTCCGCAATCTATCATYTCGGCTTGGAGAAGACTTATCTCCTGTCATCTGATCTTCCTAAGGTGCACTTGACTTGGCGACACCCGTATTTCTCTGAGTGACCTTTCTGATATAATTCCTCAGCACTACATCTTGAAAGTGCCTTCTGACAGATTTAGCCGGTGCCCTTTTAATTCCCACACGGGAAGCACCCTCCTTGTCGGCAACCTGYCTTCTGCCGGCCCCCGAATGCCTCTGCTTCTTAGATCTCAGGTAGCATGACAATAACTCCTGCAAGCATCTGTCCCCAGTCACCTTGCACATTTCTCCTTTTGGAATTGTCAGGTGACTTTTTCATCATTATTTAAAGAAATCTACAGTTAGCTTAGTGCAAACATATAGAGACCATCACGGAGCCTTACTAGGTGGTGGGCTGACGGATGCCCCACAGGGCTCCTCCTGACATATAAGGAATCATGTGTATCTGGTCACTTTTGTCTGTCTCCTCGGGCTTTGTTTTCATTAACTTTCATTATGTTTCTGATATTATTTTATTTTATTTTATTTTATTTTATTTTATTTTTTGGTCTGACCTCCAAGTCCTCTATAAAAGATTTTCTCTCCTGGTTCTAGATCACATCATCGTTCTTTATTTTTATTTTACTTTACTTTCATTCGATATATATATATATATATATATATATATATATATATATATTCTCTCTGTATGTATACCTTCATGGAAGAAGAGGGCATCAGATCCAGGAATAGATGGTTGTGAACCACGTGGTTGCAGGGAATTGAACTCATGACCTCTGGAAGAGCAGACAGCACTCCTAACCATTGAGCCATCTCTCCAGCCCCTACACTATCATTCTAACATCATTCTGCCAAGGTTATCTTTTATCAAGGTGACAGGCATTCTGCCCTGATGCCCAGATGTGAATAGTATAGGGGCCTTCCCTGCTGAGTGTCTTAGGACAGGGGACCTAGCCCTCCAGTGCAGGTGCTGCTTTTCACAGGCGGCAAGAGCCACCCAAACCCCAAACTCTCACACAACTCTAAACTAACAACCCATGTGCTTATTTCATGCTCCAGTCTAGGCCATTCCCACTTTTAGTTTTTTGCAATAAATTATGGACTGATGGTTCATGTCTGCCATCTCAGCACCTGTAAGGCTGTAGCAGGAGGATGGCTGTGAGTTGAAGTTGGTGCAGATTGTAAAGTAAGTGACTGTATTAGTCAGGGTTCTCTAGATTCACAGAACTTATGTAATATTGCTCTATATTGAGGCAATTTATTGTGATAACTTAGAGTCTGTAGTTCAATTAACCTAACAATGGTCAGCTCTGAATGGGAAGTCCAAGAATCTAGTAGTTGCTCAGTCCCACAAGGCTAGTTGCTTCAGCTGGTCCTCTGAAGAAGTAAGTTTCTACAGATGTGCTGGCTAGTAACTGCAAGCAGTCAAAGAGTGAGTAGTCCTTCTTCCAATGTCCTTACATAGGTCTCCAGCAGAAGGCATATCCGGGATTAAAGGTGTGTACCACCAGGACTGGATCTGGGACTTGCTTGTCCCAGGCTGAGCTTGAACTCCTGAGATCTCCTTGCCTCAGTCTCCTGGGATTAAAGGCAAGCACTACCTTGTCTGAGCCTAAGCTTTTCATGGCCACTGTGCCTCAAGATCTCCATGCCAAGATTCAGGTCAGAAACTTGTTTCTTCCAGCCTCAAGATCTGGATCACAGGTGAGCCCTCCAATATTGGATTGTAGTTCATTCCAGATATAGTCAAGTTAATAAATAGGAATAGCCATTACACTGTCTTAAAAACAAAACAAACTAAACCAAAGTAGCAGCAACAATCCTATAGACATATACTGTGCTAATCAAAAGGAATTTTCACCTCCATAGTATTGCTCTTATTCCACAAGCAATTTCACTATTGGTATATGCCCTTGATCTGGTGAACATGTCAGTGTCAAGAGAACATCACAGGATCTGAAACCTGTGCCTGTGCAGAAAACTCACATGGTCTGTGGATTCCTGTGTGCCCACCATGGGTGTCAGACTTTGGCCGTGACTACATTACTCTGGAGCTCTTTAGGCAGCGGGCCAGCCAGCTTCAGATACCTGCAGCAAAGCTTGAGCAGGGCTAGGACTGTAGAGCTTCTTCCCTTTGTTCTTGGCTCCTGCATCCGCAAGGCAAGGACAAGAGACCAAGACCTTCTGCAGCACATTGGCCTGGACCTTTGTTTTACTATCTCTTTCAATTTTAAGGACTTTCAGGTCATAAGGAGCTTCTATGTCTCATGAAAGCATGCTGTGACCTGTGGCTTGGTGAAGGTGTCCCAAATACCTCACCCATTGTTTATGTGGTGCTCAGCGTGGCAGAGAGAGTTAGGAGGACCTGTTAGAGGAGAAGCACTCAGCAAACTGAGAAAGTAAAGGGAATTAAGGGATGTCTCTTGGTACACCCTTAGTTCCCTCATGATGGTGATTTAGAAGCCTAACATTGCCTGACCCAGATTCCTTGGCTTCCGGTTTAGCCACATGATCTCTTTCTTTTTCTGATTTCTCTCTACTTTCAACTATCTGCAGTTGGGAATCTCTGCATTGAAGAATATGAGCTAACTTGGTCTTGCATCTTTTTAAGGTATCTTGCTTCAGCTAATTTATTATAGYTTTAAAAAATTAGACCAAAATGCCATTGAACAGAATGTATTTATAAGTTATAGTCATTGGGATTATCTTTACTGGAGGGCATTGTTCTGCATACCATACAAGTCAGGGTACAGAAAGAACTGAGGCAGACCAGTGACTACTGGAGACAGGGAAGGGGATTCTCCAGAGCACCTGAAGGGGAGGGGTGCTTTCTCTCATTGGCAACTCTAGGAAGAAGGCTCTGCATGGAGTCTCAGGGAAGAATGGATTCCACAGGTTGGGGGAGCAGGCTGAGGAAGGCAAATGGATAAGAGGACAGGGAGGGAGAAGCTCTTGTTATCACAGTGGGAACAGACATGGATTTGAGTTAGGAATCTAGTGCCTTGAACCCATGAAGACAGCACTGTAGGTCTTTCATACCTTTGGATCTAAGATGATCTTGATTTCAGATTTCTTTCTCTTTTGGGCACTCTTAGAAGTGAGTCTTTGGTACCCGATGTTCAGTATTTTTCAGAGATATTGGATGTGGATTGTGGAAAGACTGAATTCAAATTCTTTATATTTTATTAAGATGTATTTTGAGTTAACATATTCTCTATTTGCAAATGCTTTTTATGTTCTTGAAAATTATGTTCTCTCTTGTTGGATAGGTTGTTGTAAAATGGTCATGTAAAGGCAGATACTTTAGTTTTAATAATTTTTATCCCATGACCTTTAAACCCATGTTCCAGGGCACCTACATGTGCAGACACACACACACACACACACACACACACACACGCACGCACGCACGCACGCACGCACACACACACACACACACGAAATACATAAAATGCAATATGTTTAACAACCTGTCAAAAATAAACAGAAAGTAAAATAAAAACACGTATGTAGCTGCAGCTCCTCTGTGCCCCATGCATGGAAGCAGATCTTTCTGGTTTACTACACCCCTCTTTTAACACTGTCCCCAGTGTAGGAACCTTGTATTGGATTCCCTCAGTCTCCTATCTGAAAGTATCAGTTTCACTGCAGCTTCTGAAAGATACTTTAGTTGTACTCTGTACCGATGGTTTTGTTTTTCTCTCCACAGCCAGAAGAAGCTGAGTTCACTGCAGGGATTCCATCTGCTTTTCTGTATATGATGTGGCTGGTGTCCAGGCTTTGGCATTTGTTTTATTAGAATCTTTGAGCATGCTGATTACAGTATAACTTGACTGTGGTTTTCTTTGTTATGTGTCTTACACTTGGGATTAATTGAGATTATATTCATTGGTGATATTTCTTTTTGTATGTATGTGTGGTGTGCCTACATGTACTTAAGTGTATATGTGTGTAGTGCCCAAGGAGGTCAGAAGGGGGCACTGGATCCTCTGAAACTAGAATTAGAGACTGCTGTGAGCCACCACCTAGGTGCTGGGAATTGAACCTAAGGCCTCTGAAGAGCAGCCAGTGCTTTTAACCACTCAGCCTCTCGAGTCCTCAATGCTATCTTTTCCATTATATGACATTACTCTCCCTTTCTGCTCTCAAATGTCCACGCTGAGTTTTATTTTCAGTGTGTTCAGAACCTCATTCTTTTTGTGTTTCATTGCATTTAACATCTTTCATAACATGATCAACTTCAGCAAATACTTCTCCTTGGGAATCCGAACTGATATAAAGACTGGACAAAATCAACAAGATAGATAAACCCTTAGCCAGACTTACCAAAGGGCACAGAGACAGTATCCAAATTAACAAAATTAGAAATGAAAAGGGAAATATAACAACAGAAATTGAGGAAATTCAAAAAATCATCAGATCCTACTACAAAAGCCTATACTCAACAAAACTAGAGAATCTGGAGGAAATGGACAATTTCCTAGAGAGATACCAAATATCAGAATTAAATCAGGATCAAATAAATCATCTAAATAATCCCATAACCCCCAAAGAAATTGAAGGGGTCATAGAAAATCTTCCAACCAAAGAAAGCACAGGACCAGATGGTTTTAGTGCAGAATTCTATCAGACCTTCAAAGAAGACCTAATAACAATACTCTTCAAACTATTCCACAAAATAGAAACAGAAGGAACACTACCCAACTCATTCTATGAAGCCACAATTACCGTTATACCAAAACCACACAAAGATCCAACTAAGAAAGAGAACTTGAGACCAATATCCCTTATGAATATCGATGCAAAAATACTCAATAACATTCTGGCCAACCGAATCAAAAAACACATCAAAACAATCATTCACCATGATCAAGTTGGCTTCATCCCAGGGATGCAGGGATGGTTCAATATATGGAAATCCATCAACATAATCCACTA
>BDUI01000544.1:203163-230752 GCA_002335545.1 Apodemus speciosus | reverse complement strand
GTGATGAGTCCAAGGCGAGAAGATAAAGTGGTACAAGGCAGGGCCAGAACCAACAGTATCATCACTCCCACTCCCAGGGGACATGAACACACCCAAAGCCAGGTGACAGAACGGTGACAATAGCTTACATGTGTGAATCTCCCCAGGCACTGTTCTAAGAGATTGGCAAGCATTTATTTATTTAACTCACCGGATCCTGGCAGTAACCCTAGATATCAAGACCTATCACTCCGCAGTGTAGATGTTGAAACAGAGGAACTACAAGACCACAGTATTTGGTTATGTGACTGAGCTATGATTCAGACCCAAGGGGTCAAGTTTTAGATTAATCTCTCTTACATCCTTTAAACAAATAGAGATATGTGCCCAGGCAGGTACTCACACATAATAGACTGGCTTCTAGAACTGATGGGTCCCGTGTCTCACTTTTCCCTGCCTCTGTYTTACTCTCTGCTCCTAGGGGTTGTGGGGGGCTGRTCTTAAAACAGAGCCACAGAGGTCCAGGCTCTGGAGCCTCTTTCTTCTAACTTAGAACTCCTAGGAAGTGGAGCCCAGTGAGAATGTCCTCACACCTGTGGAGACACTGAACTACAGACCAGACCTTAGTCCAGACAGTCCTCACGGCGGTCTCTGAAAGGGCCATTCTCCCAGACCTGGAACTTTCAGACAATCATGTACAGTTCTCCAGTTGGTTCTGAGGCTTAGAGAGAAAAGATTCTAAGCACTTAGCACAGGGTCTATATGCAGGAGGATCCTAATACATAGAGGCACTGGAGATGATGGTTAAGCTCCTAAAGTCACCTGTGGAGAGAGTGAACACTATGCTGCCCAGACAGGCCTATGCCTGGAGCCTTCAGAGCATCSTGGTAGCTATAGGAATGTGTTCTGGCCAGATCTATTCAGACACAAAGACCCAGTCCATAGCTACCTTGGAAACCAGGCAGCAGAAATGAAGATGTGCCTTTAGGGCAGGGCCTGGAGCAGCCAGAGGCCTCCTGATCTGTTTCTCTCTGATTACCAGGCCCTGGAAAACTGTCTCAGGGTAACCACCCCACCCTGAATTCACATAGGCATTTCCTACCCACCTCACACTCCATTTCTACCCAGCCCGTTCCCCGTTCATGCTCTGAGCCTTAGAGATAGTATGGTATTTCCTCCCCATTTTGACAGTGGGAAAGTCCCAGTCCTGTAAAGTATTCCCCAAAGGCAGGATGAACCCTATACACAGGCCTGAACTCTAAACCCCGAGAGTTCACACTCTAGCTGCTTTCCAGCCCAACCCAAAATGTCCAGTGGCCAAAGGGAAGCTGGCCAGCCAGCCCTCCTCCTAGCTTGGCCCTTCCCTGTCTCCAGAAGTCTGGGAATTCCCAGGGAATTCTTCCCCACTGCAAAACAGAGAAGACAGACCYACCCCATCCTCTGTGCTTTGGTCATCTGGACACTAGGTAGAGTAGGAAGAAGGTGACTGAATTCAGGGTGTGAACATCATCTCTATAACCTATTGACCTCTGCTTCTTTTCACATCCTTACAGGGAATAGGGGAAGTTAGTGACTTCACACAGATATGACTGTACCGGATATCAGAGAGGCCAGATGCTAAATTCCTTTTTTGGGGGGAGGCAAGAGCCTTACCTGACCCCCACTTTATCCACTCACCCAAGGGAGGGGGTGGACCAAATGGGTCACTTGGAGAAATCAAAGAATCCAGAACATCTCCAACATATACCTCTTTCCACCAAATGCACTCTTCATCAGCACTAAGCCTTTCCGGGTCTGCACAGCACATCAGCAGACTAGTAAGGGGGGGGGGCTAAACTAAGGCCTAAGGAAGCTCATGCTTATCTGATTCCTGCCTCTGTGTATGACAGGTGGGGTCCCACAGTGTGTGCTGGATGCTCCTCTCCCAACCGCAAACTTCAGTCCTTGYTTTGCTCATGATTCTACAGGTCCTTTAAGAACTTCTGTCCGCTCTCACTCAGCACATGTACTGTTTCTGAAAAGTACCTCTCTATATGAAGTGGGCTGCAAACAGGGGCTGCCTATAAGAAGAAGTCCCACCGCCCCAGAGCCTTTGACCAATGAGGACAAATGTCCAAACATGCACAGGATCTTGGACAGGGCTTCCCATTGCCTAATTTCCTTTAGGGGATAGCAGTCAACTTCCCTTGTCCCAGTCCCCCAGATTCTGTTCAGAGTCACATATGGGAAGAAAGAGTGAGCCAGGCTTTCTCCGGGCTTCCCCATCACTCTTAAGTGTCTCCCTGGCATTCTACGAGTGCCTAACTGGACTCTACCTGGACCTTACTACCATCTGCGAAACACAAGTCCTCCATCAGCCTGGTGGCAGGACATGGCTGCTACGGTGAGGTCCAGTGGGAGTCACTTTGCTAAAGACTCCATGTCGATACAGCCTATGGCCTGAGAAAGTCAGAAGGAGTCCCTTGAGGAGGAAGGCATTCTTCTTATATTTCTCTTCTGATCTTGCTATTGATCCAGAAAGAAGATGGCAGTGCTTGCACTTGTTAAATGTTCCTCCTCCTCCACTCTCCTTATTCCTCCTCCCYCTCATCCCCAGTCCTCCTCCCCTTCTCCTCCCCTCCTCTCTTTCTCTTCCTCTTCATTCTCCTGTTCTTCTTCCTCCCCCTTCTCCCTCTCTCCCCACCCTCAAGTAAGCGCATGGCTCAACACTGGGCAGAAAGCTGCCTCAAGTTCAAATAGAAAAACAAAGCTCATTCTGATTGTACTTACTGCAGATAATATTGATTTGGGTTTTGTGGCACTTATAAAATGATTGCTTTCTAAATGATTTTATTTACATTGGGGGAAAAAGAACTCTTCTAAAGAAAACCTTTTATACATATAAGAGAACAATGTGATTAAAAAAACTGATTTTAAAATCCCCCAGATAGGATGGTGATGTTGAGAATAAGCATTAGCAGAAAGATACACCCACAGGCCTAAGAATTCCAGACCCCGTGACCAGCCGCCTGAGTCACAATTTCTTAAGATTCTCAAACTCAGCCCCATTCTATCTTGCAGTGGAAGGGTCAAATCTACCTCTTTTTGCTCTGTCTAAGCATTAGCAAGTAGTGATTTTTTTTTAATTTGAAGGACTTTAAAAGCAGAACAGAGGTTTTCATCAGTAAGCCTTAGCCCAGGGAGACAAAACTGAAAGTGGGTACTGAAATTGATGGAAGAATCAACCCTGGTTTCTGGCTGCCAGAGTAATTACAGACTGAGGCACAAGAGAGTCTCTGAGAGAACTGCACCATGAGAAGACAGTGGACAAGAGTCAAACCACAGGTCACATCTGTCACCTGCCTACTTAACATCCTTTGGCCACACCTCAGCATTCTCATCTGCACAAAGAAAGAACTGGGAACATCACTCTGCTCATAGGGTTATGAGAGAATCAAGAGAGCTTTAGTAGAACAAGAACCCTGCATATAGTGTGTGCTAACCATAGCCCTTGTATTTGTCTCACAAGAGCACCTCTCTATATGAAGTGGGCTGCAAACAGGGACTGCCTATAAGAAGAAGAAGTCCCACAGCCCCAGAGCCTTTGACCAATGAGGACAAATGTTCAAACATGCACAGGATCTTGGACAAGGCTTCCCATTGTCTAATTTCCTTTCGGGGAGAGCAGTCAACTTCCCTTGTCCCAGTCCCCCAGATTCTGTTCAGTTATTTTAGTGAATCAGTGAATGAAAGTGTACAGCAGAAACAGCCATTTGAACGTGGCAGCTATCAACAGTGGTACCTGTATTCCAGTCATAGGGGAGGAACCCAGAACAGGACAACAGTGGGGAGAACCCAGGGCAGGAGAGCAATGGGGGAGGGACCCCGAACAGCCATGGGGATGTACCTAGGGCACAACAGCAGTAGGAAGCTTGCTAAGATGTCCAGGAGATCCCAAGAGCTGACAGATGGGGAGACTCCCAGCTCTTAAGTCCAGTAAGTCAACTGTACACAAGGTTGATCCTCTAGTTTTCCAAGCCCCAGCTTAGCCAGTTTGAATGAAACTAACAGAAATTTGTGGCTAGAACCCTAGACTTGAAGCAGAGAGAAATTCTGGAAGAATGGGGASAGAAGGAGGGAGAGAAAGATGGAAACAGAGTCTGAGACAGAGAAAGACCAATGGATATTTTTTTTCCTTTTGGAAACTTGCACAGAAATATCTGTGATCATAAGACTAATCTCAGGAATGCATGTGGACTTTCCCTGTTGCAGTGACTAAGCTGTCCGTTCACCCCAGCATCTGCAGGTCTCATGGGACCCCCTTTGTTCCTCCAGAAAGTCAAGCATATTTCCTTCACCAGAGCTCAAAATGCCCAATGCTGCATTTTTCCCAACAGTTTTAGAGCAGACAGCACAGACAGTAGTTTCCCACAGACTCTCTCCTGTACTTGCCAAACAAGAATATTGTTAGTGAACACCCTCAGGGACCAGGCATCACCCAGGCAGGAGATATCAGAGATGCCAATGGGATGCAGCAAACCTTACAAGCTGTAGAACTGTTTGATGCTTTTGTCAGGGTTCTCGGGAGAAACAAAAAAGAAAGGCTACTTACAGATGGACAGGAAGAGACTGCTTAGGAACAAGTGGCTTATGTATGAATGCTGACCACATCTGCAAGCTGGAGGCCCAGGACAGCCAGGAGAGTAGTTGTAGCCCAAGTGCACAGTCATGGGACCAGTGTTGACAAATCTTAGCCTGAGTTCAAAGGTCTAAGGACCAAGAGCTGATGTCTTCGGTTACTAGAACATGGATGTCCCAGCTCTAATAGAGGGAGACATTGGCCTGTCTCCTTCCTCTTTGAACCAGGATGGCCCTTCAATGGACTGGAAGATGCCCACACATTGGCAAGGGTAGTATTCTTCACTCAGGATACTCTCAAATTCTAGTTTCTTCCTGAACTCCCCTGATAGACACAGCTAGAAAAAAACATTTGTCCAGCTCTCTTGGCATCTTTTTRTTTGGTCTCATTGATATATAGACTCAAYCAGCAGAGAATGAGTCATTTGTTCCTGCCACGGCTCCTGGGAGATATTGCTATGGAGCCTGTGAGATCGGGAGATATTGGTCTGGTGGCAAAGGGTAAGGCCTGTCATGAAAAGGAAGCAGCAGCCTGCCCAGAGACGCAGAAGCCTGCCTTTTGACCAAAGGAAATGAAGGTCCCTGTAAACCGGACTGGCTTCCGAGGAGCCAGAGTCCATGGAGAAAGAGGGGAGAGGTATAGCTCAAGTCCTAGGTAGGTGCCACACCATGACTGGGCTGTCAGTGTCGTGGCCATGCTGAGGACAGAGGGGAGCCATTGAAGAAGTCTCAGCAGAGCAAGTACACAGCCTGCTTGGCCTTTCCAGGTGTGTTGGCAGCAGTGGATGTTGGATTGGAGGCGTGAGGTTGCAGGCAGAAAGTCCACTTAGGAGCCTGGCAGAATCCAGAAACGGAGGATTAAAGACCGAGAAGGTTAGCTTGATTGACAATTTGACAKGATCTAGAAGAACGAAGGAGACAAGCCTCTGGCATGTCTTCTGAAGAGTTTCTAGACTGGACTAACCGAGGTGAGAAGATCCATCTTGAATGTGAGCAGTGTCATTCTGTGAGCTAGGGTCCTGGACTGAACTAAAGGGAGAAAGTGGGCAGAGCACCAGCGTTCATCTGCCTTTGCTTCCCGACTGCAGATGCAGTGTGCCAGCTGCCGTGGGCTCTGCTGTCACGCCTTTTCTGTTGTGATGGACCACGGCCTCCAACTGCGAGTACAAAAATCCCCTTTACCTTAAGTTGCCTACATTGTTGGGTATTTTGTCACAGCAACAGGGAAAACAGCTAGCTTATGGATCCTGGTGAAGGGCGCTGTTCATTGGACGGTGAAACAGAAGAGGTCTGGACAAACTTACACATTCAGTGCACTCTGCTGACCCAAGGCTCAGCTTCAAAAAGCCACCAACTATGTTTTGCCAAATCCCAGCATCCCAGGCAAAACACTCCACACAGAATGAGCTCTCGATAAGACTTCAGTGAAAGGCAAGTGGGAGAAAAAGGGAATGAATAAGTGATGGATGTCTTCCTCCGAGACCAGTGAGGGGATTGTGATTATCTTACTGATATTGTTTATCCTGTTCCAGCTTCCTTCTGGACACGAGATGAGACTCAAAGAAACCCTTTATCTGCTCAGAGCCTGCACTCCCGTCCCCACCTCCACCACAGAGACCTAGCAGGGGTCAGAGGGAKCTCTGGAGAGGAAGCAGGGTACTGGCCACTGCCCTGACCTTGGCTTCCTGGGACCACAGCCTGGGATTTCCTGGGAAGTCAGGGGCTGGGACATAGGAGGCATGTCAGGAGAATAGAAAGTGCCTTGAAGCTGTGATGCTACTGAGCCAGTTCACTTAGCGAGTTTCTAACCTCAGCTTCCCCCTCTGAATGACTAACCTCCACTCAGAAAGGGCACTGTAAGAATGTATAGAGGAGAGGGTATATGGTGCTCATTTCAAATAACTTTAATTAGCATGAGTGTGTGTGAGCAAAACTTCCTACCAACCAGAAACTTGAATTTTGTTTATTTGTTTTCTGTCTATATGCTCTTCACAAGCATTTAACTTCTCTAAACATAAGTTCTCAATGTAACCTTTTACACCAGGCCATCTTAGTTATCAGACCTGAGAGAACATATGCAAATGAGCTTGGTCGGCTGTAAGATACTTGACAAATCTCTCAGGACTGCTGATTACTGTAACTATAATTAACATCAAAAGGGCTTTGAGTACAGATRGTTTGGTGGCCTCGGATGGTTAGTGAGCACAGCCAGTGTCCTTGTAGCTTTGGGATCAGTACATTAGCCTGCCTGTGCCTCAGTTTCCCTCATCAATCCACCAGACATGCTGAGCCATCTCTAAAGAGCTTTGCATGTGATGATAAGTGCAGTCTCCCATCAGGCAACTTCTTTAAGGGTAAAAGATATAAAGAGTGATTACAAGAGGTATCACGATTATCAAGAATCCATGCTTAGAGATTTTGCAAAGAACTAGCCAGGGATTCCTGATGTTTTCCCACAGACCTTAGAAGAGAAGAAAGATGCCTTCCTAAAAGACAAACTAGGGATCTAATGTGCACTTACATTGCAGCTCAAGGTCAGGTCACTTTCTATGTGACCTGTGCTTTCAGAGCCTCAGTTTATAGAACAAGACTTAGACAACAATGCCAAGGTTTGCTCATACCTGAAACTTGYACCCATTTGTGGAAGGGAAGTCCCCTACTCTGTAGGCTGTTAGTACCCTGAATCCTAATCTGTGAGGAGAAAAAGGCTACACACACACAGGGTAACGCWTTCCAGTGAAAACATGAAAACCAAGAGACTCTAGGTTTCTCTAGAGGCCTCCCTAAGGCCCCAATGCCTCATTAAACTGGGAGAGCAGTTCATTTCACAAGACACAAATATCAAGGGTGGGCTGATAGGAGTCAGCTTYTCTGACATATTTTCCTAGAAGTCCCASAAACTACTAKTGCAAAAAAAAATCTGTATCATCCTCCAAATGGGACATCTGATGTCACCGAAACTGCCTGAATGGTCTGTGACGATTTTTTAAGAGGTGAAAGCCAAGTAAGAAATAGCATAAAATGGGGAACTGGAACCAAGAATGCTGAGGAAATCTGAGCAGCAGATGCTAGAGAGGGGAAAGGGAAGCAGAGTCTTGGTGTTTGGCCCAAGAAGGTAAAGATTAGAAGATTATATAGCAAAACACATCCGGAGATAGGGATAATTGGATTGGGCTGAGGGGTAGGTGCATCCTGATGTGGACCTCACCAGCTTTTCAGTCTTCCTGTGTAGCCAGCCTCTCTTTCCTGCATGATGCCTTGCAAGGCAATGTTAGAACATTTGCCCTGTGCTACCAGGGGATAAAGAGGACATATTTTCTAACCTTCATTCCACTACACTTTTGCCAGATACCTGGGGTACGTTGTCTTACCTCCGTCTCTAATGGCACAATGGTTTCCATTTGCCTGGCCTACAAGGGTGCCCAAGGATGCAATAAAATACAGTTAAACAGTCTGCCTGGGGAGGAGCTGGGRGAGGGGAAATATGATCAAAATTGTAGTATAATCAATTTAAGCTTATCCCCAACTACTTTACAAATAAGTGAGACTCAGACTATGGTCATTTTATTTGGCTTTGATAATCACTGAGAGGTAAGCTCTAATCTACTCTCCTAACTGCTGTCCTGGCTACTTCCCCAGTAGTGTACCCCAGATACTTGCTGTTTCTCCTGGCCATGTGCTCATGGTCCATCTCCCTGCTCTCTAGCTTTCTTCTCTCTCCTCTCCTTCTTCTCCCTCTTTTAGTTTCTCTCCTTTAAGCAGGTTATTCCAAACCCACATACCTCTAATCCCTCCAGTAATTGGCTGTAGTCAATTTTATTCAACCAATAGTTTAAAATCCAGGAACAAGGTTTGCACAACAAAAGCTTGTAAACATGAGAAGTCTCTCGTGGGTCCAGACCTTCTGGTATAGAATTTAGCATTACAATACAYAGCAACAGACAAAATCTCAACAAAAATGTTTTTTAATAAAACAAATTTTTAATAAAAGAAGAGTGTGCCTGGGTACTAAGCCTCATATCCTGTCTTACAGCGAACTCTCCAGAAGTGAAGCATTCCACCCTTTGAAAACTACTTTGGAAGTGAAAAGAGGGCACAGTGATTGAATAGGAAGAATCTGCCAATGTATCATTTCCCTTCTGCAGAGAAGGTCTGAGCCAACTCTACTCTTGGCCAAGGTCAGGCAGTGATTCAGTGCAGGGATGAATCTCGTGAGTCTGTCTTCTCTGTGGTCAAACTCAGCCAGAAATTATTTCCAGACTTTGACCCATTACTTAGCCGAGGCCTAACCATTCCTAACTCTTTCTTCATCCATTCGTTGAGCAAACACATATCTGGTAAATAAGARCAGCTACTGACTTAGCACTTATTCAGTGGATGAATAAATGATTGGTAGATAAATGAATGACAGGCACTGCCATAGGTACTGGGATAGATTCAAAGGAAAATTAGTAGTCCTGTCTATCTTAGCATGCATGTGGTAGAGAAGCTGAACACACTACACCCATTTCAAGCACACACGAAATGAAAACGATTAAATTGGAAGGAAAGCATGCTAAGAAAATACAAAGGTCTGGGTGGTACAAAGCAAGATGAAGCCATCCCAGAAAAGGGCATCTGCCTTCTCAGGCAAGGCAAACAGTGCTTGAAGGGTGGTATTCTGGAAGAGATGGACAAGTGAGTATCACTACAGACAAAGGGTACTTGAAAAGCTGTGGTTGTTAACATGTGACTGAATGTTCCCTGAGCTTCTCAAGATGGCCACACTCAATAGTTGAATCTTAGATCTGTGAGATTGCTCAGTGGGCAAAAGTCTTTAACATCAAGTCTGACAGCCTGAGGTCAGTCCTCAGAATCCACATGGTTGAAGGAGAGCAAACTCCCACAGATTGTTCTCTGATCTCCACACATGAACTGCTGTGTACACACACACACACACACACTCATATTCACACACTCATTCACACATACATACATGCACTTACACTCACATATACACACTCAAACTTACACACACGCATACACATACACACTGACACACACTGACACATACATAATCATTCTACACATACACACTCACATACACAAACACAAGTACATATACACTCACACACTCACACACACACACACATATATATATATGCTCACACTCACATACATATTCACACTCATATACAAGCTTGCTCACATACAATCACACTCAGACTCACATATATATACATATATACTCATACTTACAGGTACACTCATTAACATACATATACACACTCATACATACCCACTAACATATACACACTCACATTCATATATATACACTCATGCACTCACACACATGTATACATACAAACCCATATGTGCACTCATATACCCACACTCACATACATGTATGCATGCATGCATCACACACAGAGAGATTGATAATTTGAAAAAGAAAAGTCAGCTTAAAACATAAGGGATAGACTGGGTGATTGAGCTTCTCTTGGCAAGAAATGTTGGTAAGTTATTTTATCAGAACTCAGGCTGAGGCAAGGGCTTCTGGGATGGATACAAGAGATTTTTCTAGATATAAATGGACAAAGATCAGTGAGCATTAGATTCAGAAGGAGAAAGGCAGGATTGAAACACAGCTACCTGCTTTCTACCTGGGCTGTCTTGAGTACATGAGTGTGGGTTCATGGTGGATAGTGGATCTGGCATGAGCCAGGCTCGTGGCTATGGTAGCTGCTTTCCATGTACTTAGCATGGTGGCTGGCACTTGCAGCAATGCCATCAAAATATAATATGGACAGCACCCAGGTCCATTCCAACAGTTCTCCATAAAGTGCCCCCAAGACAACCCAAACCAACATATAGAGCAACAGAGGGAAATGCGCCTCCACACTCCCAGCCCCACATCACATCTTCTACGCATCAATTCCCTTAGGCATTCTCAGGCAGAAGTGTTACATGTGCCTTGGATGCATATTCTATTTTGGTTGAGGAAAGAAAACAAAGATAGAGGGAAGACAGAAGTCAGGAAGGAGAAGTGAACTCACTGGAGTTGAGAGACATCCATGTGTACATCCAGTGAGCAGATGAAACTGAAGTCCTAGACAAAAAAGGATTGTGAGCAAGTTTGTCAGGGAGTAGGAATTCAAGTTGGGTCAAAACATGAAGGCATTTTCATATCGGCAAGGAAGATAACCTCTGAGACACTAAGAAATTCAGATGAGTGATGGATGTGGAAGATTAAACAGCAATTGGATAGGGAACTACTGGAGGGGACAATGTATAGACAAACATTCCAAAGCACTTTTCATACAAAGACAGTGAGACATGGGGAATACTGAAGGGAATATAAGATTACAGAAAATGCAAATTTAAAAAAATGAGGACAATTTAGCATGCAGGGTGAAAGAAACGAGATAGAAAGAGACAAAAAAAATAAAGACAAAGAGAGATGGCTTAGCAGTTAAGAGCACTGACTGCTCTTCTGAAGGTCCTGAGTTCTAATCCCAGCAACCACATGGTAGCTCACAACCATCCGTAATGAGATCTGATCCCCTCTTTTGGTGTGTCTGAAGACAGCTACAGTGTACTTACATATAATAATAAATAAAGCTTTGGGCCTGAGTGAGCAGGGACTGAGTGAGCAATGGTCCTGAATTCAATTCCCAGCAACCACATGATGACTCCCAACCATCTGTACAGCTACAGTGGACTCATATACATAAAATAAATAAATAAATCGTAAAAAAGAAMGAGACAAAGGTGGTCCAGAGCTAGCAAAGAGTGTCAGTTTCCAAGGGAAGCAACTGGAACCTAGAGATTCAGATGGAAGTGGGACTCTCACCAACAGCGAGGAGCTCTCTACCTGAGACAGGGGACATGCTCTAACACGAAGACAGAAGTCATTTCCACGTGGGTGCTGGAGGATTCTTATCTCATGGTCTCTGTTTTCACTGGAGAAGATAAGATTTCTGAGAGTGCCAAAGTCTAAAATTATTGCATCACCTGGAAGAGGAATGGGACAAGAGCAACTCCATGGAGCATGGCATAAAAGACATAAGAGCCCTCTARACTCTAAAGTCTACAGGAAGCCACCAAGCACTGCAAAGCTTACCAACTACTAAAACCATTTGCCACCAAGGAGACAGAAAGTCCTCAAGAAAGACAACAACCTAGAGTGGTCAAGGGCAGGAGATGGTCACAGCAGATGACCTAGGTTTGGGTACCCGCATGCAGAGAGACAGATGCCTAGAGAAGGTGATGAGAAATTGCCTGACACTAAATGGGCTGGAAGGAAAGGAGGTGGGGCAGTGGCTGAGGGACCTGACAGAGCTGGTTTAGTAGATGCAGAAGGAAGTGCTAAGCTGTGGTAGAAGGATCAGCCTGCTAACTTGAGCGTTGTGGAGTTGGGGGATTCAGAGCAATAAATTTTCCCAGGTATGGTCATGGCAGGTGGACCCAAAAAGTCTTGATAAATTAAAAAGTCCTGATGGATTTTTCTAAAGAGAGATGCACAGCAAGTGTGAGAACTGGCTTCCTTTACATTCCCTATATCTTCCATCCTCTTACCAAGCCAACCCTTGCAGAATGTTAGAGGCACGGGCACAGAGGCAAGTCTTAAGATGAAGAGATAGAAGAACGAGAAGGATAGAGAGGGGTTGAAGAAGCAAGGCCCCGATAGTAACGTTAGAGCAGAGAGAGAGGACTAGTCCAGTAGCAAACAACCCTGGATTCCAATCTCAGAGTCTCAGCTCCTCCATTCCCCAGCTCTCTTCTCCTTGATCACTTCASCCTAAAAGCCTCAATTTCTTCATCTAGAAAACAGGGGTAGATGGGGGCTGGAGAGATGGCTCAGCATATAAGAGCACTGGCTGTTTGTCCAGAGGTCCCAAGTTCAATTCTCAGTAACCACATGGTAGCTTACAACCATCTATGATGGGATCTGATACCCTCTTATGGCACACAAGAGTAATTCAGATAGAGCACTCATATACATTAAATAAATAAATAAATAAATAATCTTAAAAAAAAAACAAAAGAGATAGAATCTGGACATAGTGGTGCTTACCTATAATCTCATCCTTTGGGCACTGAGACAGCAAAATCATGAGTTTGGGGCAAGTCTAGGTTACATAGTGAGTTCCAGCCAGCCTAGGCCCTAACTCAGAAAACAAACAAAAACCCAGACAAACAATACTAGCACACTTAGACTACCAGGACCTTGATGAGGGTCCCACAATCTAATAAATCATCAAGGACATTAATTGGATTATGGTTTGGAGTACCTTGTAGTTTTGAAACCTTTCCTTTATTACCTGGATAGAAGTTCTAAAAGATACCCAGTAAATACTCAAGATTTTCGGTTTAAAATTATCATTAAATCAGAATTGTATTATAAGGCTCCTATTGAGACATTAGCACATGAGGTTATCCTAACTTACCTGGGAAGGGGGGGGCGGGGGACAAGATGCTGTAGTTGTGTACCGGCTCAGCCACAGTGAGAATAGTAGATGCCTATTTTGGCACAGTCCTCATCACCTCAGAACCCGAACGGTTCAAGTCACCCAAAACTGTTTTGGAGAAAAGTGTCCCATCCAGCTTTTCCACCATATCCAAGAACCATGAAAAAATCTATTCATGCAAGCCGTAAGTCCTGCTGATGTTTCAAGTCCATGGTTGTCATTGGTTCCATGGATGCCATGACAGTAACCACGATTTATTGGCTCCCTAATACCCAAAGATTTGCCTGGTCCTTGGTGGATGATGCCTCCCATGGCCTTCACCCAGAGCTGCCATTGCAGTTCCAAGGCTGTAGCATTGTGTGGAGGTGAAGGTTTGGATGCTGGCCTCAAAGCAGGATAGCTATCTCATCATGGAAGAGCAAGTACAGACACTCCACCCATTGACTCCCCAGCTTTGGCTTTGAAATTAGATGAATGACTGATCCAGCTGGAAAGTCCACAGACTCTCAGTGTCTAACAATGTTGGACTCAGAAGAAAGAGATTGTATTCACTTCCCCTTGGGAAGGCGCTTGGTCCTCGAGCACATCCATTCGTCTTCTGTCTGCCCCCAGCCCTGGCTAGGACCTGGAGAGGAATCATTTTGGCTACTAACACAATTCCTCTCTGCTTCCAAAACCTCATTTCCTGCTTCTACCTCATTAGGGTTTTGCCAGACAAAGATGTGTTTCCACAGTGGAAAAATGTAACTAGCCATCTTGTTGAAAAGTGTTGAGATTTGTGTCAACTGGCACTTCCCCCGGCATACACTACAGGAACTCACACATAGGTACACACAGCTTGTCTGCACTCTAAAACTAACACACTGACCCTCCCAGCCACGTCAGGCACTCCACTGCACCTCCCACATACATCTTTCGATCAAGCAATATAGGGGTCAAACTGCAGGATCGCCGTGATGTCTTTCAGCTGTATCTGGCCTAATTAATCCACCTGTCAATTTCTTTTTCTTTCTTCCTTTTTTTGGTTTTTGAATCTAGCTACATATTGCCCATATTACTCTCAAACTCAAAATTTATCCTGCTCCAGCTTCTCTGGTCCTGGAATTTTAGATGTGCACCATTACACCTGGCTCATTTTTCACATTCTTATTGAGAGCCCAGTACTAGGTGCCAATGATAGGGTGCAAGAATGAGCTAGACAGAGGATCCTGCCTACCCACGTGCCTAATGTCCCCATGGCCTGCCTACTCAACCCTCACAAGCACCTTGTGATGCCTCAGAACTATAGTTCTGAGTACCTAGTATGTCAAAGGGTTGATTGACCTAGGGCTTTGAAGCCTGAAGAAAGAGTACTTCCAAACCACTTCTGATGACTACCCTTCCAGATTACACAAATAGCATTTGCATCTCCCTTCAGATTCTCTCCGCTGACTTACAGGAAAGGCAGGATGAAGTTCAAAATGGAGTCAGTACATTAGTTGTCTGGGCAATGAAGTCCACTGCCCAGACAGCTACAGGTAAGGACCAATAAGCCTCTTTCTGTGGGCAGATAAAACTTTTCTTCGGCATGTAACATATCACAACCTGTAGGTAACCCCCTACTAGGTAACCCCCACCCCCAAGGGATCCACGTGGTCCTGACAGTCACTTCTTTTGCCATGGCTTCTCACCTTTCACCATTGTCCTGTGCTCTTTCTCAAGCAAATGAAAGGAAAAACCAGAAGTGCCCATGGAGCAGAGAATGTTCCAGCACTGGAAAGTAAGCTGGGTGGGTGTGACTTRAGGGTATAAAGCAAACAGGGCAAGTCAAGGCCAGGCTTTATCAGAGAGCTTTGTAAGCTGACTTCTTTGCTGGGGTCCTGACTTGATTCATTCTCTCTCTCTCTCTCTCTCTCTCTCTCTCTCTCTCTCTCTCTCTCTCTCTCTCTCCCCCTTTATCTCCCTCCCTCAGTTCCTCCCTCCCTCCCTCAGCTATTTTGTTAACTCCCAAAGGCTTTCTACCGGGAAGATAGGACAGAAGGGGTGAGAGAAAGCTTAGTAAAATGGAACATTACTGTCCCTCTCCAGAGAAGACAGCAATAATCAGGTATAGGTACATACCTATAATCCCAGCACCCTAAAAGCTGAGGCAGGAGGATAGTTGCTAGTTTCAAAGCATCCTGGGCTACATAGTAAACTCAAATCCAGGAGCATACAAATTTATTGGAGTTGTCATGTGCCTCTAGATGTCTCTAGGTCCATGCCCATCAACCTTTAGACTGACACAGGATGCTTACAAAGCGCCTTGGTTCATTTCTTCATACAAGTCACATGAGGGTGTTAGAAACAGCTCTTTACTCATCAGCTTCTACACAAGAGGTCCAGAAAGGTCAAGGGATTTGCTCAAGGCCACATAGATGGACAGAGGCAGAGACAGGCCTGTGGCTGTGGTAGTTGTAACATAACTGAAGGTTCTTTACAGTCCTCCAACCTCCCTTGGTCTACTCTCTTCCTTTCTTGCTCTCATCTCTTGTTTCTTCCCTTTTTTCTCCTATGCCTCCTCCCTTTGAAGTCTGCCCAGACTGGCCAGCACAGTCCTTACCTGATATACTCCAGGCTTTAGCCTTGCAGTTCTCAAATATAGATCAGCAACCATCCCAAAGAAGAGAAGAGATGTAGGAAAAAATATAGGTAACTTGTGACTGAGGAAATTTTCAAAAGTCCAGAACTCTATTTCAATAGTTCAATGGTTCTTGACTCCTGGGAGATTGTAGATACTACTGATGATCTAAGAGAATCATAGAACATCTCTTTAGAAAAAAATACAAWTGCTCTGCACAACACTACAACTAGTCCTTGAAGCTTATGTAGGGACCACAGGCATGAAGCCACTCTGGAAGAGATGAGTAGTTCATGCTGTCCCATCCCTAAGTATCTTGTTCTATGCTTTGCTCTTTCYAGGTGGTTCTAAGGGAGCTGGACACTCGCAGCATCAGGACCACCTATTTGGTTATAAATATATATCTCAGTCCTCCGTGCCACTGAATCAAAATCTGATCTCCAGTTAGAAGATACCAAGGACTATACAAGCATTCTAAAATGTTCGGTGTCCAGAGATTTTCTCCAACATGTGCCCTTCCTCCACCAGTGATGATTCAAGTTCAAAACCTGCTGAACCCTTGAACTCATCATTAATGTCCTACCCCAGACTACTCTATATCCACACTTTCATGATATTGTATATCTGTTAATGCAATTATTCTATATTTTACTTGAGTTTCCCTTGGATGAGCAAAACACACTTGTTCAAGGATGTCACTGAACGCTACTAAGACAAAGACTCTGGCTCTACTTGGCTAATACACAGACTGTTTCCCTAGGACTCTCGCCCCACCCAAGGCTGCTCAGAGCACAGTACCTTCATAGGGATATTTCAAATGTGCTTGCCTGACCCTTACACACATCAGCATCCCCACCATTACCGGTGCCATTCAGGCCTCAAAATGAGGATAGCAGGTTTTCCCTACTGGGCAACTCAAAGGTGCTGCAGAGTTACTTAGACCTTTGCCCTCCCAGCAAGTTCCCTAGCTTCTTCCTGTCACTAGGTAACTTTCACCTCATAACTCTCAAGTGCCTCTCCCCCACCACTGATCCAGGAGACAATATAGGTGATGATCCCCTCCCCACCCAACCCAGCCTACAGCAAGTGACTGTCTTCTTTATTTTTCAGTATTCCCTGCCAACCCTCATCTTAAAAATACTCTACGTTCCTTCATGAAAATGGAGCTGGAGCATAGCCACCTCAGAACACAGGAAATACTTGGATGACACAGGCTTCGAGAAAGCATGGCTCAGATTTCTTATGAAGCTCACTCCTGTCTTTGTTGTACTGATGGTAGCTGCTCTTTGAGTCTGGCCCTCTCCACCCCACCCCCAACCCCAGTGGCCCTTTCCGTGAAGCTTGCCCAAAGTGGATGCTGACAAAACAATCATTGGGAACAGATGGTAGAGAACACAGAGAAAGCTCATAACCAAGCCATTGTGAATACTTGCTTTAGTCACCCTGGGCATGTCATGGTCTTGATCTTGGCCTCAGTTCCTCCATCTGAGAAATAAGCACTTCATTTTGGAGGCCCCCTTTCCGCTAGACATTCTGTGAAGAAATAATGGAAACCATGGTCCCTGAAAGGATGGAATATTCAAAGTTCTAGGCATGCAGGCCGGGTCCACCCAGACCTTTGAGCTCACTGGGTGAGTAGAGGGTGCCAGTTGGAGGATGACCACGGATAGGCATGAACTATGCACATCATGCAAAGGCTTGGGGGAAGCATAAGTCAGAAGACTTTGAGCTACATATACAGGAGTAAGAAAGCAAGAAAACTGTGGACATGGACAGCTGAGGGCCTAGAAAGTGCTTCTGATCTTTCTAGAAAGCCCGCTGTCATTTCTTCTTTCTCCCACTCTGACACTGAGTGGGAGGATGTGGCACTGACCAGAGTACATGTGCAGGAAGGAAAAAAAGAACTCAGAAAAACTTTCCATTGCCCAAGGCTCTTGGGATGCTGGGGACCAATAGAACATCAGTCCTCACCCCCTTACATCTCGTCACCGGGCCTTTCCCTTGGCTGCTCCCAAGTCAGAGCTCAGACTAGGCCTTTGTTGAGCTATTCCAGATTCTCAGGCCCACGTGAGAACTGCTTGGCTGTAGGCCCAGCATCTGGAGCTCACATTGCAGATAAACATCTCTCCCGAAGCGTCTGGGAACTTCCGATACTGCCTCAGAATGGGAATTTCCACGCTCTTGTCCTACTCTGCCTCTGACCTACCAGCTGGGAAGAGCATCCTTTGTTGACAGAGTGAAGTGACAGACAATAACTTTCCTTTCTTTCGTTTATGAGTCACATCGTGGTGCCTCCTGTGCTAACTGAAGCTTGCAGCGGCCAATTCACTTTCCGATGTGACCTCCCAGGTTCAGAAGCCTGCCCACAAAGCCAAGGGCCTTTCCCTGTGACTATAAGCCACATGAATCTGTGCATCTTCCTCACATAGAAAGACAAATCAACACTACACAATTTCCCTGAGGCTCTTGGGTCTCAGATTCTTAATAGTGGCATCTCTCAACTTGTTAATGTTACAGAAAACCCAAACGAATGACTATATTTCATAGACAGCATGCTTATAGATGAGATATGAGCTTCTGTGAACATGAGGAAAACTTCTTGGAAGTAGCAGTGAGATGTTCTGGGCAGAAATGACTATGCACAACTACTGCCTCCAGTCCATAAAATAATTCACGTTTGGGGGAATTGAGTGACCTACAGGGAAAGAATTAAGCCAAACTCAGAACAATTTGGACACTAGTGAGGAGGGGGACAGTGACTAGCAAGATCATGAGATAGGAGGCAGAACAAAAGCAGGGTCTCAAGAGGTACAGAAAACTAGGAAACTAACATCCATGATGAGACATTAAATCTCATGTCCAGGGACATGGACTCTGGAAGCTGTGTGCTCCAGATGGAAGCATCAGCCCCCCTGTCACCTGTGTTACATGTGGGTAATTAGGTTTTTGACAACTAATTATGCCTGGCTCCCTGTAAGCTCCCATAATGCTGCTAACGAAAACTTGCCGTGGAATAAACGCAGTAGCTCGTTTGATAACGCTTATTTCCTATCGCAAATATAGTAACTGTAGAACTGCTCTCTTCCAAGAATCCCCGTTCCTTTACAGTCATTGCCTCCATGACCCTCTATATAAGATAAATTTTAGGTACATCCCTGCCCATCAAGAAAGACTCAGGAGGATGCTACAGAGGAATGAGGAAATCAAGATACCTGAGCTGTAGACTCTGCTTAGCCACTGGCATGCCTGTGAGAGAGATTTTTGTAAAGAGTCTGCTGAAATTAATTCTAAGGACGTTCATGTTTTATTGCTTTGATCACACTGTTTCTGGAGAAAACTAAGCCAGGAAAGCTGAATTAAGCCAGACCTTCCAGTTGGCTCATTCATGGTCCCTGGAAATCATGAAGGAAGCAGGGCGGAGAGCTACCAGGAGTAGTAAAGATTGACCGCAGGCTCCTAGTTCATCATGACTTAACCGAAAGGAATGTTCCTCCATGGCCCGTTAGCTGTCTGTTAGTTTGAAGGTAACGTGATGATAGCCAGACTGGGGCTCCCTGGGTCCTGTTCAGGGGATCTTAGGGCAGTACCTACCTGATTCTTCTGGGGCTCAGCTGCCTGATCTTAGAATGGGGATTAACAACATCCACTTACCAGAGCTGGGGAATTTAGAGACTGCATTGTGGAAGGGTTCCAAACACTCCTGATACAGAGTAAGCACTGCATGGGTTTTGCATGGAAATCTCTTCTGCACCGTGAGCTCATTTATAGGGTTTTCCAGGTCTTTAATTGTACAACATAGACAGTTCATATCAATGTCACAAAGCTCCTTAGTTCTGTAAAATATCTGGGAACCACCAAATGGAGAGAATGCCATATTCAACAAGATAACCTGATAACCAAGAACTCAGTAGATTTTTTTTTGGGGGGGGGGGTCCTTTCCCAGTTCCAAAGTTCCTTGAGCCATGGGCAAGCTAGGATATGTGTCCAGGTATCTTCTCCCTTAGGACTTTAGGTTTCTTGGCCACTTCCTGTTTGGTTTTTTTCAATGAAAGTAGGTCCACTCCATTAACACTTGTGGTCACAGTCCAGTATGATTGCTGCCACTCCCTCCCTCTTTTCCCCCTTCCTACGCAACTTGATTTGCTCCCAGTTGTGGCTGGAAAAGTACCAAATTCCAGCCCACAGTTTCTCTCTTCTACTTCCTGGAAACATCCCAGGGCTCTGCACTTACTCAGCGGATTCAAGCTTCCACTTTCCATCACTCACCCAGGCTGATGCTACTCCTTGGCACCAAGCCCCCTGCCTGACCCCACCCCCTGGCTTACAATAAAAGGCTGCCGCAGAGCTGCCAGAAATGCAGAGAGACAGAGGAGCCTAGCCCAGAACCAGCTAACTCTCACTGAAGCCAGCTCTCTCTTCCTCCACCACCATGCAGGTCTCTGTCAAGCTTCTGGGCCTGCTGTTCACAGTTGCCGTCTGTAGCATCCACGTGCTGGCTCAGCCAGGTGAGACCCCAGCTTCCTCCTCCTCCCAGCATATCACCCCATCTTTGAATTGTTGTGGGCCATCATAGCTTAGTCTCACCTGGTCAGATACTTTTTTGTTTGTTTGTTTTAACCTAGGTAAGGAGCATAGAGAAGGGCAAAGAGCCAATCCAATCACATTGCTTCTGAATGGCAACTAGAATTTTAATCATTAGATCTAAATTTGGAATCACACCTTCATTCAGTTCCTGTTCCGGCTACTTTCCTTAGTATTTGAGAACTTGGGTGATCAAAAAGGGGCTTGGGTTGGTACATTATTCCAGATAGAGGAGAAAAGGGAAGAGACCCAGGATCCAAGCTGTGTTTTACCCAGCCCAGCTTCCAGAGATAGCAGCTTAGCAGAGGTGGTTAGGATCAGAGATACTCATGATTAGATATATATTTTTGGAGCCTACAGTAATGTACTCAGGTAATCTTCTCAGGCCATAGTAATTTGACTTCTAACTCCCCCAAATGACAGTCCCTAGAGTCACATAGTTTTAATGGCATCCCACAATCTACCCAAGATTGTGAACTTACTTTAAGCTGCAAATAACTGAGTCTGTGTGTGTGTCAAAGATAACATCAGGGCTCTGATGTGCTACTAGCCTTTACAGGCTATCCTGCTGAAACTGCCTTCTCCTCATGGTCCTTTTCTTCTCTAAGGTCAGAAGTTTCTTTCCTGTCCTAATGTGCTCCATGCTTCTGTTTTATTCTCCAGATGCAGTTAATGCCCCACTCACCTGCTGCTACACATTTGCCAGCAAGATGATCCCAATGAGTAGGCTGGAGAGCTACAAGAGAATCACCAGCAGCAGGTGTCCCAAAGAAGCTGTAGTGTAAGTTACACACCCCTGGTCCAAAGTTTTCCCTCAGGAGCAAGTGATGGTCCTCATGTACTTATAGTCAGTCGCACACTCAGATCCAATATCAAGAGGTTCCCAATGGGTTAACCAAGGCCAAGAAGGAGAAGGCAATTCTCAACAGCATTGTCTCTATGGCTGATGTTCCGGCCCTTCTATTCCATGAGCTTATCTTAGAAAATCTGGAGGAGAACCAGGTCACTTTGAGTCCCCTTTTCTACCTACCCTCACCCTTGAGCCCTACACAGCCCCTCCATGTATAGCAGGTTGAACTTCATCTAACTGTATCTTTTCTCTTTCCACAGATTTGTCACCAAGATCAAGAGAGAGATCTGTGCTGACCCCAAGAAGGAATGGGTCCAGAAATACATTAAAATTCTGGACCAGAACCAAATGAGATCAGAAACTACAACTTTATTTAAAATTGCATCTACCCTAAGGTCTTCAGCACCTTTGAATGTGAACTTGACCCATAAATCTGAAGCTAATGTATCCACTACCTTTTCCACAACCACCTCAAGCACTTCCGTAGGAGTGACCAGTGTGACAGCGAACTAGTTTGACTTGGAATGTGATGCCTTAAGTAATGTTAAACTTATTTAACTTATTGATGTTATGGTATTCCCTTTCATGAATATTAGAATTTTGTAAATGCAAGATGTGGAYCCATTTTTTCCTCTCTGTGAATCTGGATTCAACACTTTCAATGTATGAGAGATAAAGTTTGTAAAGATGAATGGGTAAACTTTGCATTTCAGATTCCAAGGTATTGTTTAAAATATTATTATGGATATTCCTAATTATTAAAGAATATATTATTTTTGTACACAAGTCTAGCTTTGGGTGTTTTCTTGAGGGAAATTGCAAAGCTGAGAGTATATAAGCTTGGAGGGCAGCACAGGGTGGGACACATTGTGGGAACAGGAGAATGAATAGACCACTCTTTTGTATTGAATGGTCGCATCTGAGTGTCATAGACGCTTCAAGACAGAGCCCAGTCGGGGTGGGGGGCTGGGGGGAGGAGAGAGGGAAACCATTAGATGAAGCTACATGTATGTCAAGAGATGGGGATTTTTCAAGAGGAAGCTGAATACAGTGTTTTGAATGGGAAGGTGAGAACATAGTACCCCCTCTGACCTGTAGTTTAAAGGATAAGCTGAAACTCTTTGGTCCAATAAAGAGGGAGTGATGTGTTTCAWTCAGAGGCTCAGAGGTGGGCTTCATACATCCTGATGACTTCATACAGACAGAAAGAAATGGAGACAAGTGATTGACTGTGGCTCATCAGGAGATGAGGGCTGAGTAGCAGGTGCAAGAGAACAAAGTTCTGAACCATGAGAAATGGCTTAAGGTACAGACCTTTCCTGAGCTTGTGAATGAGGCAACCTCTCTGCAATCTGAATGCGTTTTTTTCTCCATCATCACCTGACTCCACACAGAGGAACCTAGGTTGTCTGGTCAAATGGATAGATTTTTCCCTCTCTGAAGGTCCATCTGAGGTCTGTGGCATGGGACTCATCTTAGGGGCATTTGGGCCACAGGAACACACAGTTAGGCTCTCCACCAAGGAGAGTGAGCATCTTTCTCAAGGATATAAACTTCCATGGTGCTCACCCTCTCCTTCTAATGGGGAGAAAAGTTATCAAGCTAGACCTAGCACATTCTTTGGCAGCATGAGATGCTGGGGAGAACTCTGGCTTGCAGGCAGGACGCATGAACTGACACTGACTCAGTCACTTAGGAGCAAGTGGCATCTGTCAATTCAGTGGGGGAGGGGAGGTGTTGCAGAGATCAACAGGAGTCAATGGTTTCCTTCTTGATTTAGGAGCATGTCGCCTGGAAATTTTCCATTGCTGCAGCTCAGAGTTGAAGCATTCCTGAGCCAGACCAGGCCCTCTGGCTGAAGGTTTCCTTCAGAGCTCCAAGGGCTCTGTTACATCAGATAGCAATCTGCGGGTAGCTGTGTGAGGAATTCACTGACCCTACATTCCAGGTCCGGTGGTCCTTGGTGTTAGTTACAGGTCAGAAAAGAAATATTAAATTCATAGTGGATGCAGAGAGGCAAAGAGGAAATGAATTAGAAACGACTTGGTCTCTGCTTTGAAGCTTATAGAACAGGGGGCCTCTGGTGCCAGGCTGACTGGCTGTAAAGGACCTGGGAGRAGGAAAGAGAAAGGAAGGGGGCACAAATACTTAGCTTGCAGATACCCTGTCTCCACTCATTTGCAAGTCCTATCTGCTCACTCTTGTGAAATACTGACTAGGTTTCTTTTTCTCGAAGTAAGCCTGGATTCCTCCATCCTTGCACAATGGAGCTGAGCAAAAGCCCTGGAAATGCTTAGGCGTCTGGGGGCCAAGTTGGATACATTCATTTTCCCATTGTTGCCAACACTATTCCAGAATGTCTCTTCCTTTTGCATAATTCTCAGGCTTCCAGTCTCTGTTTATTGCTTAATTTGAAAGCCATTTTCTATGATTTATTACAACAGCATCCTGCCCCAGGTACCACATTCTGTATTAGCCCCAGATTGCCACTAACAAACCACCATAAACCTAATGGCTTAAAACAACCAAATACATTAGCATATAGTTGGACATTAAGGCTGCAAGTCTTCACTGAGGCAATCTAGCTACAGTTCCTTAAAAACTTGCACCCACAATCCTTCTCCCCATCCCCCTTCTTTTCTCCTCTAAGTGGGTGTGGATCTATCCCCCTAGGTATCCCCTGGGTATTSCCCCACCCTGGCACATCAAGTTTCTATCTAGATCAGACAAGGCAGCCTAGCTAGAACATATCACTAGAACAAACAAACAAACAAACAAAAAACAAAACTTGCCCTTTGAAACTTCTAGAAACTACTTTTATACTCTCTCTCTCTCTCTCTCTCTCTCTCTCTCTCCACCTCCCCTCCTTCCATGTACATGTTCTCTGCTTCTCTAACCACAGTTTTTGTTGTTGTTTTTGGCTTTTTGAGATGGGGTCTCACACTATGGTCTTGGATCTACCACTATAGCACAGGTTAGCCTTGAACTCGTGGCAATCCTCCTGCCTCAGTCTTCAGTGCTAGGGTTATAGTCATGGACCATAATACCCAGCTGTAGTCACATCTTTTCTCTAGTTCGACCTTCCTGCTTTTATATGTAGGAACCTCTGWGATTGTTCTGAGCACATTTTTCACATCCAAGATGATGTTCTTGGTTTTCATGTCAATTACAACCTTAAACGCTTTTGTAAGGTCATGTAGGACACACACAGGTTCCAGGTGTTAGGTGTCATGGCCCTTGAGAGACGGAGCGGAGCTGCCTTTCAGACTGCATGCCTAGGGACCAGGCAAGGTTTATACTCAATAGCTGGGCACAGTCTGGTTTGCTGAGAAGATAGCCAAATAAGTGTGAATGTCACCTTTTATCTGGTACTGTATAGGTAAAGTATTTACTTTGTACCACAGGTACTTTCTAAGTGTCTGGCACATGATGGTTTATCTTGATTGTCATTGTGACTGTGTGATGTGTAGGACACTAACAAAGCATACTTCTGGTTTTGCCTATGAAAGTGCAGAGATGACTGGAACCTGGGCCAGCAGCTAGCAGAGACCTACCCTAATATGGTGGTAGCATCCAACTAGCCAGGGGTCCAGACAGAAGAGAAGTAGAAGCAAAACAAGCAAATGTGCAAGCTCTACTCCAGTAGACCTTGACTCCGCCCTCTCCAGTCTTTCAATACAGGCTCATTCCAGTGGACCCTGACTCCACCCTCTCCAGCCTTTCAATACAGGCTCACTCCAGTGGACCTTGACTCCACCCTCTCCAGCTTTTCATTACAGKCTCATTCCACTGGAACTTGACTCTGCCTTCTCCAGCCTTTCAATACAGGCTCATTCCAGTGGACCCTGACTCCACCCTCTCCAGCCTTTCAATACAGGCTCATTCCAGTGGACCTTGACTCCACCCTCTCCAGCTTTTCAATACAGGCTCATTCCACTGGAACTTGACTCTGCCTTCTCCAGCCTTTCAATACAGGCTCATTCCAGTGGATCCTGACTCCACCCTCTCCAGCCTTCTGATACAGGCTCACTCCAGTGGACCTTGACTCTACTCTCTCCAGCCTTTCAATAGAATCTCACACCAGGGACTCTCCATAGAGCTTTGAGGCCTTCAGCCTCAGACTGAAGTTGTGTCTTTGACCCCTGTTTTCCTGAGGTGTCCAGCTTCATGCACTGAATAGCTACTGGATTGCTGGCTTTCCAGATGTTCACAGGAGAATTACTCAGTGAACAGTTATGAAACTCAGTATAATCAACTATCTTTTATAATTATGCACATATGTATATATATGAGTGGGTATATAACTAATAAATAATATGCACATGGAGAGAACCCTAGCTAATATATTATGCTTACATGCCTGAGTTTCTTACAAGATGAGAGCACATAGGCAAGCCAGATGGTTCAGTAGGTAAAGACACTTGCTACCAGGACTTATAATCTCAGTCCAATCCCTAGAACCCATATGGTAGAAAAAGAGAATCGATTCCTACACATTGATCTCTGACCTCCAACCACAAGCCTTGGTAATTGTGTGTGCACACACAAGTAAATAAGCAAAAAAATAGAGTTTTTAAAATGTTTTATTTTCTTTTTAATTGYGTGTCTGCCTTCATATGATTATTTGCACTTGAGTGCAGACGCCTGAGGTGCCCACAGGCATTAGATCTCCCCTGGATCTGGAGTCACAAGCAGGTGTCAGCCACTTGACRTAGGTGCTGAGAACCAAACTGTGATCCTCTGTGGTATGTGCTCTTAACCACTGAACCATCTCTCCAGTCACTAAATGTAAATTAAAAAAACTTAAATATAAAACTTTCCAAAATCTTCTGATATGGAGCGTTGAAATGGGGGAAGCCTTTCCATTGGTATGTTTTCACAGTATCCCACAAGACCCTGGTGGCACACAGTAACTGGGACATAATGCTTCTTGGTCTTCGTAGGCAGGTTACTGGATGCTCAGTGCTACAGCCTCTGGCACAGGTAGGTTTTCAGGGTATCTTTTTTTCTGATCTGAACTTGGCCAACTTCCAATCAGGGTGAATAGGAGTAAAAATTCAGGAAAGAAATTCAGGGTCKTATGGAATCTGGTAGTACAGCTGCTGTTCAAAAAGTTTTTTTTTAATTATGACCAATGCATAAAAATCATATATTTATGAAATCATCATATCTTTCTCCATCTCTGTCTCTATCATGAAACAATTACCATTTTAAATTGAAAACCCTCAGAATCCTTTCTTCTGCCCTTTTAAATATAAATCATAAATCAATAGCATATAATACAACCACCAGAGCTCCTTTCTYCMATCCATCTGTAACTTTGGTGTCTTGGTTGACTTTATTCCATCTGCCCATCCCCTGACCCCACCCAGTCTTTAGTAACTACCATTCTATACTCATCTCTCATGAGGTCAACTTTCATGGCTCTCACATGAGGAAGATCACATGAGACTGGTTTTCCTGTGTCTGGCTTCACATGAGACTGGTTTTCCTGTGTCTGGCTTATTTCATGTAGCCCAGTGATATCCAGTTTTCAGCCACGTTGTCAAAAGTGACAGGGTTCCACCCATTGGTGGCTGATATTCCACTCTATACTATTACCACATCATCTTCATCTACTTATCAACTAATGCTAGGCCGTTTCCTTTCCTAGCTGTTGTGGACCGTGGTTTGATAGGCAAGGAGTACAGATGTCCCTTGACATACTGATTCCTACTCCGTTGGCCTCATGCCCAGAGCAGGGTTGCAAGACTGCCAATTCTAGTTTTTAATATTTCGAGGAACCGCCATACGGTTCCTGACAATGACTGTACTAATTTACATTTCAATTAACAGTTTCAAGGGGCCCCTTTTCCTCCACATCTTTGCCAGTATTATTTAATTTTTGACATTTTTTAGCAATCGCCTTTTGGATGGGAGGGAGGTTTCACTGTGGTGAAAAAAAAAAAAAAAAAAAAAAAAACCACTGTGGTGGTTTTGACTTGCCTTCCCCGATGGATTCACTTCTTTTCATGTTGTTATGAAAAAAATTATTCTCATTCTAAGAGTTTCTTCTTAGTTTCATCATGGCAGGGAAATCATGGGAGCAAGAGCTTGAAGCAGCTTGTCACGCCCCATCCAAAGCAGGAAAACAGAGTGATAAAGGCAGACTGCCGATCAGCTCCCTTTCTCTACTCATACAATCCGAGATACCAGCCAGAAAATGATGCCACCCACAGTGGGCAAGTCTTTCCATTTCAATTAATCTAACCCAGTCAAGATAATTCCCACAGGCACACGCACACAGGAACACACAAACCCTCCTCACAGGTAGTTCCGGATTCTGTTAAGCTGACAATCTACACTAACCATTATAGCTCATGTTCAGTRAAGTTGGGGATTCTTTTACTTATCTGTGCCTTCCTTGAGGAGGTGGCTTTTTAGATATACTGTTTTGTAGTGATAAAATTTGATCGGCTGATTCTTGCTTTTGTAGTCTATACTTTGGGCTCTTCTCCATAAACTTTGTGCCTA
>BDUI01000544.1:132834-146524 GCA_002335545.1 Apodemus speciosus | reverse complement strand
TCCTTCTAAAAGCAAGCTTGAGCATGTAAGATGAAAGGAGGAGGTTTTGAGATCTATGAGAGAATGGCTCCTGGCAAGGTTCAATACCCAGAACTGGAAAAACCAGAAGGATTTTGTGAGTATTTCCATACATGCATGTATGCATGAACACACACACACATATGACATACATTCCAAGTGAGCTGGAGAGAAGAGAAAAAAAGCACACACAGAGACGTCATTCAGATTCAATCTCTTCCCACTCTTTTATTGTTTGACAGCTTCATACCTTTATATAATGAGTTGTAGTCATTTTGACCTCCAATTCTTCCACCCATCACCATCCTTCTCCATTCGCTCTTTTTAATGAGTCCCTTGCTACTTTCCTGTCTCCCTTTTGTGTGTGGTACCCTGGGTTTCATTACAGTTAATTGCCTGAGTGTGGGTGGGAGGTGACTGAGTGGCTATACCACTGAAGACATACATATCTGTGGCTATAGCATTGAAGATAGAAGTGCTATACTTCCCCCAGCAAGCCAGCAATGAATTGTCAATAGTCCCTCTAGGAAGGCTGGGGCTTCATGGGCCGACCCTCATCCATGATGCAGTATTGACAAGACCAGTCGTGTGCAGAATGAGTGCAGATAACCACAACTGTAACATGTTCATGAGTGCGATAAGCTCATGGCATATCCCCATGTCACTGGACTGCACTCAACCCATCCTTGGCTCTTGTATTCTTTCTTCCCCTCTTCTGTGATTTTCCCTAAACAGGCATATAGCTGTTCATTGGGTCTGAGGACTGTCACCAGGTTCCTTCTTTGTATTTAAACACAATGTCCCTATTTGTCCAGCCTAGAGGTGTTCCCAARGACACTACACTTGTGGTGCCAAAACAAAGTGTTTTGAACAAAGCAAGATGAGGTCATGCTAAATGTAGATATATTTGATACTTTGAGAGTTCCTATGTATCCCTTGGGTTTCATACATGAGTATGAAATCATTTGGAATTTAAGTCATCTTTCTAGTGTCTTTGGAGTTGGGCCTCAGTAGTATTTCAGAAGCTGCCCTTAGAAATTTGGCAAATATACAGACAAATGATGAGAGTAGAGTGCCCTTCACCAAAGAAATAAATAAAAACTTACTGACTATGGGRGGGGGGGCAGAGGGAGCACAGWGCTTTTATGGACCACAGCCTCCAGAGCTCAGCAAGTGGAAAGTTCCAGCCTTCAGTTGTATGTAGGTGCAAAGACCTAAGAAATTAGGAGGGGATAAGAAATCATTTAATCATTTAGCCTTAAAGCTAAAATGGACTTACTTGGCATCTGTGGACACCAAGAACATTCTCTCAATGATGCTCATTTGTGCCAAAGRTCTCTGCTGTGGATGGRGAAGCCACCAAGCTGCCCTTTCCATTGCTACACATCAGCATTTGCATGTGCTTATGTCATGTATATACCAATTCAGGTAATATGAAACATACTCCCATTTATTACACTAACCTCAAGATGCTATGATTGACCTAATGTGATTATTTTCTTACATTCGAATATATAGAATAAAAATGAATGTTGATGTCAATATAATAAAACACAGAAATCCTGCTTCAGAAGTGGATTCATTTTGGCTCAGGTGGCTTACCTGAGCTGTTGGAAGTGCACTCAGAACTCAGTTCTTACTGGATTTATTTAGGCTCAAGGTTCCAGTGGGTAGAGTCCACAATGGCAAGGCAGAGGAGGCAGAGCAGCTCTTGGCAACAAGAGTGTGTGGCAAGCTCCTCCCACATCAGCTGAATCAGGAATCAGGAGACTCTAACAAGAATCAGACACAGGYATAATCCTTAAGCCCTTCCYCCAGGTCATCCACTGCTGTCCCAAARAGCCCGTGTCCCAAAGGTTCCACAGACTCCCTAAACAATGCCACCAGCTGGGGAGTTGGTGTTCAAACACTTGGGCCTATGAAAACCATTTCACATTCACACCATAGCAAATACACACTATTAAATCAAACAGTTCRCTGTATTTCTATTAAAAATACAAATACATAATAAGAATAACTTGATATATGATGTGAAACTTGAGTAGCCAATAAATCCTTTGCAATATCTGACAGACACTAGGATGTTTGCCTTATAAAGTTTGGTTGATTGCTTGGTGTTTTATTTTTCTTTAGACAGGATCTCCTGCTCTCCTGAAGCTTACTGTGTGGCTGATGATAACCTTGAACTTCTATAGTCCTAAATCCAACTCACAAATGCTGGGCTTACACTCAGCCCACTATACCTGGCTTATGTAGAAATGGGCATAGAATCCAGAGCCTCATGCATGTTAAGCAATCACTGAGTTATATTTCCAACCTTCATAGTTTGTGATTTTCATAAATAATTAAATAAAGTATCACCCTAAGTACCAATTAACACCTGTGCCCACTGAGAGCTTTATCGTCATTTCCACTTTACTAAGCTAATGTGGATAACTCNGCTTTTATGGACCACAGCCTCCAGAGCTCAGCAAGTGGAAAGTTCCAGCCTTCAGTTGTATGTAGGTGCAAAGACCTAAGAAATTAGGAGGGGATAAGAAATCATTTAATCATTTAGCCTTAAAGCTAAAATGGACTTACTTGGCATCTGTGGACACCAAGAACATTCTCTCAATGATGCTCATTTGTGCCAAAGRTCTCTGCTGTGGATGGRGAAGCCACCAAGCTGCCCTTTCCATTGCTACACATCAGCATTTGCATGTGCTTATGTCATGTATATACCAATTCAGGTAATATGAAACATACTCCCATTTATTACACTAACCTCAAGATGCTATGATTGACCTAATGTGATTATTTTCTTACATTCGAATATATAGAATAAAAATGAATGTTGATGTCAATATAATAAAACACAGAAATCCTGCTTCAGAAGTGGATTCATTTTGGCTCAGGTGGCTTACCTGAGCTGTTGGAAGTGCACTCAGAACTCAGTTCTTACTGGATTTATTTAGGCTCAAGGTTCCAGTGGGTAGAGTCCACAATGGCAAGGCAGAGGAGGCAGAGCAGCTCTTGGCAACAAGAGTGTGTGGCAAGCTCCTCCCACATCAGCTGAATCAGGAATCAGGAGACTCTAACAAGAATCAGACACAGGYATAATCCTTAAGCCCTTCCYCCAGGTCATCCACTGCTGTCCCAAARAGCCCGTGTCCCAAAGGTTCCACAGACTCCCTAAACAATGCCACCAGCTGGGGAGTTGGTGTTCAAACACTTGGGCCTATGAAAACCATTTCACATTCACACCATAGCAAATACACACTATTAAATCAAACAGTTCRCTGTATTTCTATTAAAAATACAAATACATAATAAGAATAACTTGATATATGATGTGAAACTTGAGTAGCCAATAAATCCTTTGCAATATCTGACAGACACTAGGATGTTTGCCTTATAAAGTTTGGTTGATTGCTTGGTGTTTTATTTTTCTTTAGACAGGATCTCCTGCTCTCCTGAAGCTTACTGTGTGGCTGATGATAACCTTGAACTTCTATAGTCCTAAATCCAACTCACAAATGCTGGGCTTACACTCAGCCCACTATACCTGGCTTATGTAGAAATGGGCATAGAATCCAGAGCCTCATGCATGTTAAGCAATCACTGAGTTATATTTCCAACCTTCATAGTTTGTGATTTTCATAAATAATTAAATAAAGTATCACCCTAAGTACCAATTAACACCTGTGCCCACTGAGAGCTTTATCGTCATTTCCACTTTACTAAGCTAATGTGGATAACTCRATATCATAATCATTAGCATAATAGCCTGGCATTTAGATAAAAGTCAATTGCAAGCTTATGGGATTGTTATGGGTTCCTTTTCTGTCTTGACAAAAATAACAGAAATATGTTTTATTTAGAATGCTGCAGAGGGCACTAAATGTTATRAAGCTATTTAGATGCACCACTTTGCCTCACATTAAAATTTAACAAAATCTAAGTGAGCAGGCCTTTGAGTGTGAAGTATTAGAAAGTGTTCAGCCTGAGAATGTCACAGGGTGTATTCCTGAACACTTCTGATACAGGCTCAACAGCTGCTGAGCTGGCATGCTAACACGGAACATCTGGGCCTGATGAGGGACAGTTCCTAGCAGTGCCAGTTCTCACTCTGCACATTCGACAGGACTAGGCTTCCATGCCAAAGACAGACAAGAGCTCATGGCTTGCTCTAGTCAATAAAATGAGAGCCAAATTTACATACACCACTCCTCCCCTGCAGGGGTGATTAAGAACTAGAACAAATGTTTCTATGTCTTTCACACACCACGTTGTTTGGAGATATCTACTGATAAGGAACCTCAATCAGAAGCAGCCGTGGAATGCTCTACCATATCATTCATGCTACAACCTCCTCCCACTACAGGCAAAGCCTGGCCAGGACAACCAGAGATCTAGGTGCTCTGCTATATGACACACACCTTGCCCCCTCCCCACCCCCAACCCCCTCCCCACCTGCCCACCCCCACCCCTGCCCCCTCCCCCTCACACACACCCCCACCCCACACCCCACACCCCACCCACACTCTGCCTGGTACATTGTTAAATCTGTATTCTCTTTCTTAAATTCCCTATGATGGTTATTCTTGGTTATCAACCTGACTATATGTATAATTAACTAAAACCCAATTGTTTGGGCATATCTGTGATGGATTTTTCTTAATTAAAGCATTTGAAGTGGGAAGAAGCTCTTCTAATCTAGATTTTAAAGGTGGGAATATCCACCTTTAAACTGGGCCACCTGGCAACCTGTATAAAGGACATGGAAGAAGGAAGTCAGCTCTCCCTTTACCTATTTGCTCTCATTCTTTCTAGAAGTCTATTCCTTCTGTGGGATTACAGCCTACTTCTTCAGGATTCTGATGTACACTGATGACCAGATAGGTGGCCACTGCTGAACTAGCTGCACCACAGCCTATAAGCCATTCTAATAAATCATATATATATATGTGTGTGTGTGTGTGTGTGTGTGTGTGTGTGTGTGTGTGTGTGTGTGTGTGTGTGGTGTGTGTATATATAATATATAAAACATTCTATATATTCATATATGTATATACATATATGTGTGTATAGATAGATGATACACATATATTCTATAAGTTCTGCTTCTCAAGAGAACCCTGACTAATACATGCCCTATCAGTAAAGTGTAGATAATAACATTCATTTAGAAAGTGAAGCACTTGAACAGACAAAATCCTTTTCACTCCTAGTTGGATCCACGTTTCAAACTATATAGCCTTTGTTGTTATCAAATATGGGTGAAGTATGATACCTGAAATCCACACTGTCAAGGCAMTCAGGAAGACAGATGCATGGCAGATATCCAACCACTAATAATGTTCAAGAGCTGATCAGAGGACATTCATGCATATACCAYAACATGTAGAAAGACCAAGAAGCAACTAGACACTTATTGACACCCAGATAACTTCTTTGTTGTCATAATCAAAGAGTCTGTGCACATCTTATACTCAGCCTGTATCCCAAACATCCTTCAGGGTTACATCCTGCTGATTCAACGAAATAATGAATGGGAAATTACCATATAACTTGTGCAATATGTAGTATCAGAGGCTCCTGGGCACCCCACTGCARTCTTCGGTGGGGTGTAGTCTTGCYCCTTAATTGGAATCACCTGGCAGCTGTTGTTTTTGTATGTGCTCTTGATTGTCTTGGTTCAGCTGGACAAGCTATGTCAAATCATCAGAGACTTCCTTCTGCTGGACAAGATCAATTTTGAGGAGATGAAAGAAGGCCTGGATGTTCCCTGGRCCCAGTAAAATTTGTTCATATCTCCTTTGTTAAGGCATGTCAAGCAAGCTTCCTTGAAATMATTTCTCTTCCACTGAGGCCCAGGATTGCTTGTTCTTGCCACATGAACTGATAGCTGTAAATTATTCCACAAGAACAAAGAATTTTCCAGGAACCAGGGAACAAATTAGGAGGCTCAGTGCCCAACTGGGCATAATAATCCATCCTTGAATCTAGGGTAGAGTTTTTTTCACTCAATTGTCACAGTGATTTTCAACAAATTGTTTCCTGTCCTTGGCTTCCATCTATTGGTAAATGGAACTTTGAACTAGCTCAATGACTCCAAAATTGGTCTTGATTAAAATTTACCCAGTCACACAGACCACTTCAAAACCAGAAAATTCCAGACACAATCTTTATAAACTGTCTCTGTATTTGGTATAGCTAACCAATCCCACCACATTATCAATTCTTTCCCAGGGCATTCTCATGTTACAGGCTGGTCTGGGCACTAGTGCACTGAGTGGTTTGGTCTTTAAGCTTCCTGGGAACCATATTATCTTTTTCTTTCTATCTAATTGGTGTCACATGGTGACATTTGCTTTGACATAATCACACACTTGTCATGGTGCAACKATACAGCCTAACACAAATMATTTCATCTATTGAATTCTTTCTCTCATTTGTAAGGGTGAAGAGTTGAATAAGGGCAAGTGCCTCCTTCAACTCATTCTATAACACTGTGACCATTGAGAATGGAGGATGGGAAAGGAGCTGAACATCAAAGTGGAAAGCTTGATTTCCAGGAGACTCAAATCAGAATCTGGCTCAGTTCCTAATCATGCCCATTGCTTTTTCCAGATAATTGTTTCTGATCTCAATTCAAGATTGGAAAGCCACCAGAGAATAACTTAGGGTCCTAGACAGAACAGCTCCTCAACTTGTATGGCTTAAGTTTCATTTCAACTTCTTGTACTGTAATTCCTTGAATTCTGTTTAAAAATAAAAYGAGAAGGAAGTTGCATAATCTAAGGGGTTGAAGGACTGACAGATACAAACTGCCCATGGCACTAGAATCCTCGTGCCCATAGTGTCTGTCAACATTAGGATAGAACTCCTATATCTTACAAGCCTCCTGACTGTCCTGCCTCTGAGTCATGGTAGCATCCTAAGACCTCACTTGTTCACTTCTAGGAGACACTGTCATTATCCAACTAAAGTTGGCTCTCTTATATAGGCTTGGGCTCTCTCTTTCAATAAATCTATGAATACTTATCTTACCAGGCTATGGGTTACTATACTGATCAGTCATCTTACYCTATTCTTCAAAGCAGGTTTTGACATCAGATAACTTAACAATCACAGTGGGTTCCAWTCCTATGCAATAAGATTAAAAGTATTAAATATAAAGAAGCTTCATATATCTATGCCTTCTCTGACATAGATAATAGAACTATCCTAATAGGAAAAAAAAAAGATTCTCTAAAGGGATACTCTAAAGAGTCCTGCCCTTGAACTATCAGACTGTTGAAACATTAGATTGCTAAAAAGAGAAAATTCTCCAGGTATCTCACGCAAACAAAGGAAAAGGCTGAGATCCTGGGCCCAGCCCAAAGGGGTGCTTGTCTCCTAAAAAACAAAAAAGGTTTATGGTRTGCCAGGTTACCTGCAGACAAGACTGGTATTGATACAAGAATGACAGATAGGTTCACACATTGACCTGGACTGTTCTCTTTATGCATACCTCTGTGGCTTTCTGTTTATATCTAAAGTTCATATTAAAATCCCAAAGGTGGGCTTAGCTAGACATCTTTCTAATGATTGAATTGCCCAGTGAGTTGATGTCCTTTTTCTGCTTGTCATTATTAATTGTGTTGTTAATTGGACTACTGAGGATGTTTGCTTGTGGTGGTTTGATTTGTTTGGCCCAGGGAGTGGCAGTATTAAGAGGTGTGGCCTCGTTAGAGGAGGTGTGTCACTATGGGGGTGGGCTTTGAGACCCTCTTCCTAGTCACATGGGAGACAGCCTTTTCCTGTTTACCTTCGGAACAGGATATAGAGCTCTCAGCTACTTTAGCACTATGCCTGCCTGGATGCTGCCATGCTTCCAACTTTATGCTAATGAACTGAATCTCTGAACCTAAAGCTATCCCCAATTAACTGTTTTCCTGTATAAGAGTTGCCTTGRCCATGGTGTCTCCTCACAACAATGGAAATTCTAAGAAAATGCCTGAACCTGGTTTATTATAGGGCTGCCAAGGCCCAGGCCGTGACCCTAATTTCAGTAAGAATTTTAACCTGATTTGCTAGTAACTGAATCCAGACTTTGAGCCCTTTGATATTCTGTTTCTCTCATAGCTGATAAAAATCACTGCTCTGCAAATGCCCAGGGTCTTGTAAACTATTCAGTCCAGGAGTGGCAACTACATAGGCAGTATCATTGTCTGCTGCTCTGCCCACAACAGACCTAAATGTGTCTGTCAATCACAGAATCCCATTCATTAATTCAAGTTAAGGCTTAATTGTTGTTTGTCTCTTCATTTTTCTACAGCACTTTCTGGCCATGCTCTACTAGACTCTAAGGCTGASACATACTTGAGGACTCTCTGTCATCRCTAAACTTGTCAGAATGTTTTCCTTTAAAAAGACTATCTCAAGCATACTGGGAAAGTTATTGGCTAAATTATGACTAATCTCAAGTTGCTTAACAATGAATCCTTTTTTCATTTCAACAACCCTTTCTCTTTCCCTGTAGCTATGATTACCATACCTATTAATGCTGCCTGTTTATGGCAGCTCAGAAGAGACTAGTGAAGCTTTGGTGGCATTAAGTAAGACAGCAACTTGATTTCTAAGTAAAAAACATTCACAAATCTGATCTGTAAGCCAACACAACTCCACAGAATCAGACCCACTGGACACACCTGGCATTCCCACAGACTAGAAGGCAGTCTGCTAGAGCATTCACAATTCCTCTCTGGCTAGAAGAATTACTGGTTATGTTCCCGTGAAAAGAGTGCAGGGATGGATCAGCAGTTAAGGGCAAGAACATAGTTATATAAAATAAACATATGGTGTTATATAGGATCTGAATTCAGTTCCTGATATACACTCTAGCTCCAGAGGATACAACATCCTCTTCTTATCTCCTTGGGCACCAGTACACATCTTTTGCATATACACGCAGAGATATAATTTAAATAAATAAATTTGTATTTTAAGTGATCAAATAAAATCTATGCAAATTATCTGTACTTTTTTTTTATCAGAGTATATGTGCCATATGGAGAGTTACAAGTATTTTAAAAGGCACCATTCTGTGCATTTCACATGCATAAGCAACTAATTTCACCACCACTCAGGTCACAACATAATTACAAACAATCCTCTGATAAAGCTGATACAACCTCAGCATTTCTATCTCTACTTAATTGGAGAGCTAGAACATTAATACATCAAAATGCAGAATGTTTCAGGCTCCTTTCTATCAGTGCCTACAACAGAAACAACCATTGTGACCTCTATTATCATAGGTTAACTTCACCTTTTAACTAATAAATGTCTTTTTCACAGTTGCCCAACATTCTTAAGAGTAATTGACTCATATTTTAGTGTCAGGGCAAGCTTTCCAACAATGTAATCATCTGAATAAGAGGTTTTTACAATATCCAAACATTTGATTTATTAATCCCTTAGCTGTGGAATTAAATGGAGACATGAATGATAATGTTGTATCAGCTTTGTCATGCATACTATTTATAACAGTAAAAAGATAATCTCGTAATTCCTGTCTATGGAAAATGAATAAATTAATTGTACTGTGCTGATGTATATAGACCTTTATGGAGCATTTAAAGTTCAAGAGTATTGGTGCATACTTAATGGTTTGTCAGAAGTCTCAACGTGCCAACTGAGAATATGAGCTCTCAGATCAGAAATTACTCAAAAAGCAAGAGCCATGGCAGGGAAATGTGGTAAAATGAACTTCATTGCTGTTGAAAAGTTCTGCTTGGTGAAAGGCATTGTTAAAAGGAGATGTCACAGACTGGAGGGAGGCATTTGTGATGCTCAGTCTAATAAAGAAAGCCATCCAAAATATTCTTGCGCCAATCAGTAAGAAAATGACCAAGTACATGTGAAAAATGCCAAGTGATTTGCATAGATGCTCTACTAAGGAATGTAGGAAGAAAAAGAACATATTATATGATTTCCTATGACTTCCAACTTCTCTACTTGTAAAGAAGTTGGGGGGACTCCTGTCTAATAAGAAAAATAATTGTCAAATCAACTGAAGTCTAGCAATTATTAGAAAGGCCAGAGCTCTTCAAGGCAACTAGAACAGGGATGGACACAAAACCAGAGCTTGCCAGAAACAGGAGTCAAAGAGCCAAAATGACCTGTTAGGAGATTGAGCCTCAGCTAGCAAACTGCTGGATCTTAAAAATGGAACTGTATAGGAGCTAATTACCCACCAGATGAGGAAGTAAGTCCCAACCCTCACATAAACTTTTTGTCTGGGGGCTCTACCAGGTTTACAGAGTAAAATCACACAAATCTTCTTTCATGGTTCTAGCAGAGACAGAGGAAATTGTCCATTTCAAAATATACTCATTAAGAAATGCTGCCATTCTGAAGAAAAAATAGTTTGGAAGATTCTGTTCATTCTGATCAGAAAGAATAGTAATCATTAGTTTGACTGCAATAGGAATCCTATAAGTTGCAGTAATGACTGGCCTGACAAGATATCCCCGTACCTGTGCAGTAGTAGTAAGGATATTGCCATCCTCTTTCTTATTGGATTTAAAATCTTCTCCAAAAGACAGAACTTATGCCTGGCACTGTTGAAAACTCTGAGATTAGGTAAGTCATAGACTCTAGGGGAGAACTTTCTTCTAAGTGGGCATAGAATTTAATCAACTTCTAAAGACTGATCCTTATACCAGTAGATGCTCAGACCTCTGAACTCTCACTAGGGAAGCTTCTTTTTGCAGCAGATTGTGTGTTGCAGGATATTTGATCACACTGTAAACTCCAAGATTGTGTTGTTTATTAATAATAACTGTTTCTAGTTGTGATGTGGTTCATCCCTTTGCACACACCTTTAATACCTGTGGTTGGAATATAAATATGCTTTTAGCACATACCTTTAACCCCAAACTATGAAGAGAATGTTAGTTTGTAGAAAGAAGCATCCATGTTTGACAGTGATGTCTAATTGAATGGCAGACAAAGTGATGAATCAGAGAAAGAGCTGACTGAATAGAATCTCCCCAACAATCACAAGGAGAGAGGGGAAAGGGAAGCTACTTAAGAGAAGAGAGCAGAGAGAGGGAAGGGAAGGCAGTTTTATGGAGACAGTTGTGCAGAGATGGATTAGAGAGAGAGAACAAGCTAGACACTTGTCAAAACAGAACAAGCCAAAAATTAGAAAGAGCCAAAAGATTAAAACAAATTACCAGAGTTAGTTTGAGGTCAAGTAGAGGAATCCAGAGGCTGAGAAGAAGCCAGATTGAATCAGTTGGCTTGCAGAGTACTTTGAACAAGARCAGCTAAGTTGAATCAGTCAGCCAGAGTCCAAAATAAATAAATAAATAAAACTAATAGGGGTAAGCTTATTCAGCAGCAAGTCTCAGACACTGAAAACATTCTAGGTCTAGATTAGATTGTATGGAGGCTAGCAGCTGCCAGAACTATGCCTAGGTTAACAGACAGAGATGGTAATTCTAGGAGATCACAATTACATCAGACAAATAAAAGTCACATTTACAATATTAACACAAAATCCACTGTGGTGGTTTGAATATGATTGGCCCAGGGAGGGGCACTATTTGGAAGTATGTTCTTGTTGGAGTAGGTGTGGCCTTATTGAAGGAAGTGTGTCACTGTGGGAGTGGGTTTGAAGACCCTCTTCCTAGCTGCCTGGAAGCCAGTCTTCTGTTTGCCTTTAGAATGAGATGTAGAACTCTCAGCTTCTCCTACATCATACCTGCCTGGATGCTGTCATGTTCCTGCCTTGATGATAATGGACTGAACCTCTGAACCTGTAAGACAGCCCAAATTAAATGTTGTCCTTTTATAAGAGTTGCCTTGGTCATGGTGTCAGTTCACAGCAGTAAAATCCTAACTAAGACACCCACAAATGGACAACATGCAGAGAATAAGACTGTGGAAAGCTGAATCCTGAATGTGACATCTACATCACATCTCCAGTTCCCAAGGCTCAGGAATCATTGTAGAAGAGGAGCTGGCAAAATGGTAAGAGCCAAAGCCAGTGGACTACTACAGAGATATAAGAGGGAGTTTGTACATATAAGCTAACATTGGCCATGACAACATACACAAGACCAAGACAATCTGAAAGTCCTCCCCTTAGCTGAGGATCTATTGGGAACTGATGGCTGCTGGAAGGAGTCAGTTTTCTTTTAGCATGCCACCCATGAGAGGCTATCCACATTCCAGTAGCTGGCCCTACCTGCATTCTTTTACAGATGACATTAAGTGGACTCCATGGGCTTACAAAAAGAAGAGAAAACATGAAACTGGGAGGTAAATATAGTAGTGGAGACAGGGAAGTTTGGAAGGAAGGGCATGGGGACAGACTTGATTAAAACATATTATACACTTGTGTGGAATTCTTAATCAATAAAAAATACAAAAAATATTCTCTGAGCTTTGTGCTCCCTACTAGTCCCAAAAGAAAGTTGCTTTCCTAGAACCTTATCTACACAGGGAATAGAAAACACCCAGTCAGATCATTCAACAAGCCCCCTAAAAGTAGAAAGGGGTAAAGAATCAAGGGTATGGGTGGAGGACAGTCAGTGACTAAGACCTAAGCATATGTTTCCATGTCTACAGACGCCAGAGGATTGCAAAAACTCTACAGACTGACTAACCTCAGTTCCTATCACCCAATTCTCTGTGCCTGATTTCAACAAAACATCATAAACATAACAAAAGACAAGAATGCACAGACTTGAGAGGAAAAAGCAAGCCAGGGTGCCTGATGAAGATGCAGCAGAAAAAAATCTGAAATCATCACACTGAGAATTTACAGTAACTATGAACAACATAGTAAGAGCTTATGTTGCAAAAGGTAAGAAAATGTCATCAGAGATGAGAAACAGTAATAAAAACCAGTAAAAAGATGCCTCGAGGATCAAAACATCCTGACACAAAGTAACAGCATCATCCTTGGACTCGCCAGCAGAATGGACAGAGCCAAAGAATGAACCAGCAAACATAGAGATGGGCCCATGGAAATATCCAGAACTAAGATGCAAAGAGGAAATAAAATGGGATATTCTGTGCGCATAGAGGGGATATCAAAGGAGATGGAGGAGAAGGGAAACATGTAAAACATTAGCAGTTGAGAATGTCCCACAACTAATGACAGATGCCAACCATATAACAGGTGAAGCTTGAGTGCACCCTCCTTAGTCACTCGCAGATCTGGGAGGACAGTCATCAGGGCTAGATGACCTGAACAACATCACTGATCATCTGGATTTAATATGATTCAAATTGACATTTAGAGATTTTCTTCAATAAAAACTGAAAACAAACGACACATTATTTTTAACAAGCATGCAACATTTACAAGAAGACCCGTGTTTGGTAGATATAGAAGAATAGAATCCACCATGATAGAATTAAATTAAAGGTCGACAGGAGAAAGAGAAATTCTCCAAATACTTGGAGATTAAACATCATAGTTCTAAATAATGCATTAATCCAGCGATCGGTCTCAAGAGAAAGTTGAAAATACTTTGTAAAAAGCAGAAAACACAAAGTAGCAAAAATTTGTTAGACTAAGCGAAAGTAGTAACCACAAGGAAATGTGTAATGTTGAATAGGAATAGAAAATAAGAACAATCTAAAATGAACAGCTTAAGTTTCCACCTGACAATGGCAGAAGAAGAAG
>BDUI01000543.1:150260-162419 GCA_002335545.1 Apodemus speciosus | reverse complement strand
TCAACAGAGGAATGGATACAGAAAATGTGGTATGTTTACACTATGGAATACTACTTAGCTATTAAAAACAATGAATTCATGAAATTCTTAGGCAAGTGGGTGGAACTAGAGAATGTCATCCTGAGTGAAATGACCCAATCACAAAAGAACACACATGGTATGCACTCACTGATAATTGGATATTAGCCCAGAAACTTGGAATACCCAGGAAACAATTCACATATCAAATGATGCCCAAGAAGAAGGAAGGAGAGGCCCCTGGCCCTGGAAAGGATCAGTGCAACAGTGTAGGGGAATAACAGGTTAGGGAAGCTGGGAGGGGTTGATTGGAGGACAGGGGGAGGGAAGAGGGTTTATGGGACTTTCGGGGAGGGGGAGTCCTGGAAAGGGGAAATCATTTGAAATGTAAATAAAGAATATATCGAATAAAAAAAAAACCTTTCTTCATCTAGATTTTTGCTCCAAAGCTCTGACTACATAGCAAGAATGCTGAAGAGAATATGCCCTCTTTATAGTGACCTCATGTGCCTGTTCCWATTGCCCTCCAGATGTTTACTCTAAGCAACATTTGTGGTCCTTAGTTTCCCTACCTATGAAAGCTAATGAAAGATTTGTCTTTCTTGCTTTCCTTATAAAGTATTCTGGAGCTGACAACGTTACTGTACTAAGAAAGTGTTTAAAAATTACATATTTGTAGACACAAAAAAGTTATTTTTCTGATCATATCATATAGAGGGTAAATAAATTTAGTAGTTAAGTGAATCTTAAGTTATATCAATTTGAATTAGAAAAGTAATTTTCCTATGTACCTCCCAAGAACATACAAAACCAAACAATCTATGCCACCCCTGCAAGATGGGCAATATGAACTCAATTATGAAATGTACCAGGTTAAATATTATTTAGGAGGAAAAGGTTCTTATTTATGTTGCCATTGAGGTAGAATTGCTACAAAATCAAAAGTGACATAGTTACCAAAGAGATTGTCCAGCAGGCAGAGAAAATTGCACTCAGTCTTAATGACCCATGTTCTATTTCAGGTCTACAGTTGTTCCTTTTTTCCATATGTGTGAAATGACACACACATGCACATGCATACACACATGCAAAACAAATAAATAAAACTTAAGGAAAATTCTTCCATCCAAAGGTTTCCTTTTCTCATTTTGATTCCTCAATATCCTGAGAAAGTTGGAAAGATCTCTGGGTTCTCCTCTGCCCATTACAGATGAGCTTCTTCTCCAGTCTACACTTTACAGAGGCCCTATGGAGAACCCAATAATACTAATCCCCTAATAATTCCCTAATAACAGTTATCTTTCAAATAAACCCTGGCCACCTGAAGAGGAAAATTTCAGGAGGGAGACATAAACCAGATGTGAACTGTCCARCAGATGACTGGGTATCTGTTCAGAGTTGTGGTGACTGCACTCTGCAAAATGTTCTGTGTCCTGTGTATTACTCAAGAGAGATCACATTTATAACTGCACTTCATGAATTTTTATGAAAATACATCTCCTGTATTGCTACTGTCTAACACATTTCATATCACTAATTCTTTTTTTAAAATGTACTAGTGTCTTGAAGGTCATCTTGAACCATGTAAGTATGTTTCTCAGACTACGAGTTATCATGTCCATGAAGAGTAAACTGAAGACAAGCAGGTTGTATCCTTTCTGTTATGCTCCACCTGCCTTAGCGGAGGAATCACATGCTATTTTAGAATGGCTAGGCGAATTCCCTTCTGGACTGCCTAACATGGGTACTACAAATTTAACTAAATAGCATTAACCCAAGAGATTGTAGATGTTAAGGAAACACAAGAGAAATATTTTAGCTTGAGACATCATAAAGAAAATGAAGATGTTGAAAAGACTTGTATCTGCATACTGATACTAGATGTGCCTGAGAAGCTTCAATTTACATGGTTATATATGCATCACCTTTCATTGCTAAATATATCAGGAATTCTAACAAGAGTCTAGAATCTGATTGCTGTAATCACTTCCCTTCCTTCCTTCCCTCCTTCTTTCCTTCCTTCCTTCCCTCCCTTCTTCCCTCCCTTCCTCTCTCCTCCCTCCCTTCCTTCCTTTYTACTTATTTGCCCCTTCCTATGTACAATTTTAGTTCTAAATTAACAAGTAAAACGTTTTGGAGTGTTAATGTATATCCTGTGATGTTTGAGGTATGTGATGTGATTTTTTTTATTTTGATTTTATATGAGATTACAGTTAAGTGATTGTATGAATTTAAGATGAGACTTTGAACTTTGGACTTTTAACATTGTAGAGACTGTTATAGACAACGGGATTTTTGAAGTTGGACAGAATGTATTTTGCATTATTCTATGGCTAAATCCATAGATTCATTATGTTTGAACAAGCCTATGGGGGGCCAGGGAGTAGATTATAGTGGCTTAACTATTCTGGGCTCATGTGAAGTGCTACTAGTAGGTGTGGCCTTGTAGGAGGAAGTGTGCCACTGTGTAGGCAGACTTCAAAAGCTCCTAATACTCAAGCTCTACCCAGTGCAGAAGAGTCATTCTCCTTCTGCATGCCTTTGGATCAAGATATAGAACTCTCCAGCACCTTCTCCAGCACCATGTCTGCCTGGACTCTGCCATGCTTCCTGCCATGATAATGGACTGAACCCCTGAAACTGTAAGYCAGCCCCAATTAAATGCTTGTATTTAAAAAAAATAAAAAATAAAAAAGCATATATCTTATATTCCATAAATTGTTTAAAACATGTATGTATTGTAGATTGGATGAGTTGAGTGAGTGAGCATTTATCTCACATACTTAACTACTTAGCCTATTTTGTGTTCCTATCACAAAATATTTGGACTTGAGTATTTTGTAGGACAAATAGTGAATTTAGCTCACAGTTCTGGGTGTGCATGAAAATGGTTATCTGATAGACTCTACCCTTGTGCCTAATGTGTAGCCAATGATAGGAGCTTGTATAGAGACTCAGAAGGTGAGATAGGAAGCAAAATACTGGGGAATAGCCAGACTCTCCTTCTATTAGAATGTACTCATGCAATACTATCAGCTCTGACCTACCAAGACAGAGGATGGAATGGCCATGACCTCCTTTCCTTTCCTAGCCCAGACCATTTAGATCTCTAGCCACTTCAACACCACCACACTGGGAAACATCCCAGAAAACAGCCCTAAGCAGTAAACCTAACCAAACCATAGTGTTTCTTTTGTTGTTGCTGTTGAGAACATGTAAAATCTATGCGGTTAGCAATTTTCAAGAACACAGTATATCATTAAGTACAGTCATAGAATACAGTAGTATATCTGTTGAGGATTCCTGTGGGAGTCACCCAGAGACTTGAAAGAACTACAAAGTTCCAGATTCCTCATAGGTTCATCTCATTGTCTTTTATGTCATTTTAAACATTTCCTTTATCCTATTTGCAGAAAATTAACCATTCTTCCTTCTGCAATGAGCCAGTTTTGTGCTAAGAACTCCCTTTGTTGACTGGTTTTTACWGAGATTTGCTCCCTCCAATTAGCTCCCCACAAGACTATTGTTTCCCTTTRGGATTCTTTGTCTTCTCAAGAGATTTTTGTTCTGTTCTCTCTATGCCATCCCTTTTCTTCTTCCTTTCATGCTTCCTTTCTCATTCTTTACTCTTGTATCTTAAACTTGGGAARCATGTTTTTTATAAAGAAGTATACATCTAAGAAAAGTCATCAAGATAGCTCCATGCCATTGATGTGCATATTCTTTTAGTTGTAGAAAACATCAAAGCTACTCCAAGTCAAGCACTCCAAGACTCACTAACACTATCGATGTTAACAGCATACTGTAATTGCTTTAGAGTCTTGTTTTTAATCTTCTTTAAATAAAAAASAATTACTGAGGACCATGAATATATGAAAACTTAAATTTTATTTTATTTTTTATTTTTTTGGTTTTGCGAGACAGGGTTTCTCTGGGTAGCCCTGGCTGTCCTGGAACTCACTCTGTAGACCAGGCTGGCCTCGAACTCAGAAATCCACCTGCCTCTGCCTCCCAAGTGCTGAGATTACAGGCATGTGCCACCACGCCCGGCAATAACTTTCTAGCTGGGAATCCAGAAAAAGGGAAATGAAATGTAAATAAAGAATATATCCAATAAAAAAAAAGAAAAAAATAGTATCTCATTCCCCTCTCAATATGAGAGAGGCCTTAGGGTACCATTGTCTGTCTCTCATTTTCCTTAGCTCATTCTCTGCTTTCATTGCACTGTAATTAAACCATGTTCCAAAGTCAGTGGTCTCGAATACTACTGATGATTTCTGGCTGATGGGAGTTTGACAGATGGCCAGATTTTGCCATCATCTTTCTCAACACTGCTTCGTGTCAGCCTTTATCCTGTCCTTTAGGAACTGACTCTTCTTGTTTTAAACAAATGATTCAGTATTTTGTAAAATTTATTCTTTTGCTAATAAAACTAGTCAATAGCTCATGGATATTTTTTCCCTCTGATCATCGAATGCCTTCTGTTTTTCATGACCTCATGGGTGAGGTCAGCTTGTYATGAGGTCTTAGGCACATTCTCTGCAGAGTCCTTTCATGRATTCCCATCTTCAAACACRGTCCAGTGAAGACCAGCACTAACTGTCCATCTYRGTGATTGTTTATCTGACTATTTATTGTTTTAAGRAAGAATGGACTTTGTCTAATTCAGCATTAGAATTTGTCTGGCATTGTTAACRCTTTGGCAGCATGTTCAGAACAAGCCCTACTAAGTGTAGAGACATAAGCTGGGGATTCCCAGACCCCCTTTTCTCTCCATCCCTGTGAGGCTGTACCAGGACATTCTGCTCTTCTCTAAGCTGCTGTGCTTGCAGCCTTGCTTCTGTTACTGTTTGCTGCTAGACAACTCCCGGTCCCCAGGGAGGCTGATGATTCTCTTAGTCTACTTCCTCTGCTGTCCTTGGAAAGCCTCTTCCTCTGCTAGCAGTTTCAGGGATCAATTGTTCTTTGGCAGTGACTGAAACCTGATGACAATGGGGAGAGTTTTCATTTATTCTTCCTGCAGCTGCTGACTCCAGAGAGCAAGGCAGACTGCTCACCTCCTCACAAGACAGGAAGCAGCCTGTGTGAGTGCACCCTGGAAGCTAAAGGAATCACTCTCCAGTCACCTGAGTCAAAGACCACAAGAAGTCAGCAATGCGATAGATGGGCAGGTCAGCAGAACAGGAGATGCCTGTGTTCTCATATGGATGGAAACTGAGCTGCACCATTTACAAGTATAGAGACGTTCACCCATTTGCTCATAAGCCCACCATCCACAACTCCATTTCTGGGGAAGGCTTGATGGCATTCAGAGGAAAGCATGACTCTTCCTGAAAGAGACTACAAAGCTAAAAGGAAGAGAGCACCGGCTTCAACTTGATTTTATTGGCAATAATTTTGTTTTCCTATTTCCACAGTTTTTAAGACAAAAACTGAGGAATTTTGAAAAAAAATCTCTTTTTTTTCCCTAGGTATTTTGTTGTCTGATTTTTTTCTTTTAAAGAAAAACTTCAGTACCAGCTGACATGAATTAAAGTCAAATTTAGTTGACATGTACTGTGACAGACCAGGAATTAAGCTGGAATGTTCCTTCTGAGGAAGGAAAGAGAGTTAAGCCATTTCTCCCTTGATTCCCCTGTACCTCTTCCATGTCTCCCCCTATTGCTCTCATCCCATTGAGAATATCCTGGATGAAGAGAACAGGAGACTATGTAACCTTGTGTGCTTACCAATAYACGGTAAAATATAAGCCATGGGAATGGACCCCAGCAGCTCTCTGGAGGCCTTCTTCCCCTCRGGCAAAACTAAACTCTACACTGCAAAGGACAGGAAATCCTAAACATAAATATCACTTCTCAGTTACAGTACATTTTGCTTACTCCACTTCTCTTTCATAAACACATGCATATTCACTTAAAGTCATCTTATGTTCCACAAGTAAAGAATTTGTGAGGCAAGGAAACCTGGGAGAATTCAGAATYCAGCTACCTCTCTGATGGCTCCGTGTTGATGAGTCACTCTTCATCAAAACCCGGGGGTGAGAAACTCAGTGATTGATGATGGTTTTCAAGACTGGCAAGAGGCCTTACCCAGATGCTAATATCATTTTCCACTTGCGTCTTGGTTTTAGAATGAAAATAGGAGAGAAAGCTGAAAAATATGCGAATGCATGCAGATTTTTGTTGAAGTTTACTYCTTTAATATGGATTCTTTGTGAAGTCATTAGCTGATTACAGTTATTCACTTGACTGTTTTCCACTTGCCAAATTAAAATGTTCCTTTTGAACTTGGAGTCTACCTCTTTGGTATTTCACAACTGGCTTGTGAAGTAGCACTAGAAGTTTATGGAGTGCCATAAGTCCTGTTTTAGAACAGGTATCTTTAAAGTGCCTGCCTTCTTCTGTGAAATTGCCAGCCACCCTGAGAAATAGCCTGGATCTGCTAACCACTGCCCTCTGTCATGGAGTCTAGGCATGGCTGACTCAATAGAGTATATAGATTTGGTCCCATGTCTTCTTGCAATGGTGAGACCCAAGTTCACTGGGTTGCCTTCAATGTATAGCAATAAGAAGCTGGGGATCTGGGCTCACTCCCCATCTGAGGATTAGACTCTGGGGAAAAGGACAGAGCTGGGCTTCTGCTGTGCTTTATTCACCCTTTAGTCCCTGTAACTAGCACTACCACACCACCTTAACCACTATCCACATTATCCCTAGAAAAACCATTGACAAAATCATCCCATTATGTTTTGCCTTTGGCAGAAATTTKATCATTGCAGTGAGGACTAGTCGCCAAACTGACAAGCCCACTCTGCTGTTCTCTGGAGCAACTGCCAGCTGGAATCTGCCCTTTTCATTTTCCCTTATTTATTTATTTATTTATTTATTTATTTATTTATTTATCTATTTATCTATTTATTTAATTTTATTAAATTGTTTTGTTTATTTGCTTACAATGTGTTACCCCCATTCCTGGGCTCCTTCCCAGAGTTCTTCATCCCATATCCCTCTCCTTTGCCTCAGAAAGGGTGCTCCCCCACCCATTCACCTACCCGCTTTACCCAAACCCCCACCTCAACCCTTCCATCCCCTTCCCTGGATCATAAGTCTCTACAGGATTAGGTACTTCCTYTCCTACTGAGGTCAGATGAAGCAGTCCTCCGCTACATATTTGCTGGGAGACCAGCCCATGAATGCTCTTAGGTTGGTAGCCTAGTTTCTGAGAACTGAGGGGTATAGGTTAGTGGATACTGTTGTTCATCCTATGGGGTTGCCACATACTTCAGCTCCTTCAATTCTTCCCCTAACCCTTCCATCATGGGTCCCAGACCTCAGTCCAATGGTTGGCTGTAAATATCTGCTTTGTCTCAGTCAGCTGCGGGTAGAGGCTCTCAGAGGACAGCCATGATAGGCTCCTGTCTGCAAGCAAAACAAGGCATCAGCAATAGTGTCATGCCCTGACACTATTTTCCCATTTTTTTTAACCTTTAAGTATCTGTCAGCCTGGCTTCACAGATAGGAGCCTACCATAACCGRCCTTTTAGAGGCTCCACCCAGCAGCTGACCAAAACAGTAGCTGAGACCCACAGCCAAGCATTAGGCTAAGTTCAGGTAGTCTTATGGAAGTACTGAGGGAAGGATTGAGGCACATRGAGGCTGTAGGAACTCTACAAGAAAACCAACAGGGTCAGAAAACCTGGACTCTGGGGTGCTCCCAGAGAGACTGAAACACCAACCAAACAAAGAACATTCAAGGGCTGGACCTAACACAGATACAGAGCAGATGTACAACTTGGCCTTCATGGGGGTCCCCCAACAACAGGAGCAGGGGCTTACCCTCACTGTTGCCTGGCTGTGGATCCTGCTCCCTTAACTGGGTTGTCTTGTCTGGCCTCAGTGAGAAAAGATGGATATAGTCCTGATATGACTTGAGGTGTCAGGGTGGGTTGGTTTATGGGAGGAATCTCCCATTTCTCAGAGGTCAAGTAGAGGGGATTGGGAAGAGGGACTGAGTAAAGTGGGACTAGGGTGAAAAGGGTACTTCAATTGGRATATAAAGTGAATAAATAAATAAATTAATGGATAAAATGAATGGCTAGACTTGTCTCCCTCCCTCCCAGAGTCACTGTATAAGCATCACAGTAACACATGCTCAGCTGAAATCTGCAAATGGTTCTGTGGAGCATGGTCCTTTAATGTAAGGTCCCATCCTGCAGCCATACTGGATCAGTAAGTGATTTAGGGATGGGAATTTGGGTTCAATGGGAGATAACTTCCCTTAGGTGTCCTAAGACCAGCCCTGAAACAAATAATAATGAAAAAGCAAACTTCTATTATATTGAACATTGTATTCATTAAAAGATGAAACAATGTGATAGAATGAACTTGAGGAAGAAGGCATTTACTTTGGCTAATAATTCATGGAATGTCAATTGRTTATGAAATGGAAGGCATGGTGGCTGCAGAGAATGAGGAGTCTTAACTGGATCACAAAACGGAGAGCTACACAGGAAATGGGGATGACCCATGACCCTCAAGACCTACTACTTTCATGCCATGTCAAACAGCTAGGTCCTGAGTCTTGAATGCTCCACAGCATACCAAAGCAGTGGCACTCTTCAGGGACCAACTGTTCGAATATGTGAAATTCTGGGCATATTTCACACCCAAACCATAACAAATTATATACAGCTCTTTGAAATTTTTAAGTCTAGTCTAAATTTAAGAAATTATATAGGCCTCAGGGTTGCCTTAAAATGAATTTATAATTTACTACTGTGTCATGTGAGAACCTACAATATAATATGAGCTGCCCAGTGATGTAACTGTGGCATTTGGTAGAAGAGGAAACTCTTGGGTTGTGGGTTTATGCCCATCAAAATCAGCCACAATTGAAATCTCTCCACCCAGAGATAGCACATTTTATATTTGAACCATGACAACCCTTTATGTCTATTCTTCATTGAATCTTCTGAAACTTAGTGGAGTCAGATAACTTACTTCAGTTGAGATACCATTGTGGTTGGCTGTTGAACACTTAAAGTACATAGTAATTTAAGGAAATAGCCAGGGAGAAGGGCAAGTTAGAAGCCACATATCTAACTTATGGTTTTCTGAAACAGTGGAAGGGGATACCATGTTGGACCATACAAATCCATTGAGACCCATGGCTATTACTAATGTGCAAAGCCTATGGGTCAATTGATAAAAAGCACCCAAACTTTCATTAAATAGGCATAAGAACTCACATTCTACCAATGTATTTTCCCCAAGGTCTATGCTTGTCTCAGAATCCAGCAGGAATGTACCACTGACATTTTGTACACCTTGTCCRGGGTGCATCCTTGTTTGGAAATATCTTCTGGTTTCTTTCTGAAGAGATATGGGTTTCACAGTTCTAGATTGCAACCCATCCAAATCTAGCACTTCTGTGTACCTCTCACATCCAGAGCAATGAGTGAGCACCAGTCCTCWGCATTTTCCACTAGATGACAGAAACAGTGTCCATAGATGAGTAAAACAATCAAGAATGGATAGCGGAAATGAATGTTGATACGTAAAAATGGAAGGGCTCTAGTTCTTGAAGAGACTGGAGAGGGAGGTAGGAAGACAAAACCTTCCTGAAGTGTTGACCTATGGGAGGGGAAAACATCAAGGTCTGGGTGAGCTCTTATAAAACTAGAACCTGTGTCATGATTCACATTATAAAGGGCAACTATTTCAAGTAAATAGCCATGTAGCTGAAGGGCCAGATCGAAGAATCTTATTTGTTGTTGGCAGTCCAAGGTCAGATATGGTCAAGTGGCCATTCCTTCTCTCTTTTCTTCCCTGCCTCCTTTTTGTCCCTCCCCCAACTTCCATCTTATTTACTGAACACATAGCATATAATTTGCATGGCTTAYAAAATAGTGAGATTCTGAAAATATATTGTGAGCCACAGGTCTACAGTCTCTCGCAAAATACTGGTCTGAAAGCTAAGGATGACACAATATGGCAAGCCGCAAGAGACAGATGCATGTGAAGGCAAAGGCAAAGGTAAAGGCAAAAGAAGCTTAAATATAATGATTCTTTCTATATTCTGGCCCACCCCTGTCTCCATGCAGTCTATGCTCAAACAAAGCAGGAAAAGCATATAACAACTCATGAAGGTTTACTTCTCTAAGGGAGTTAAAGACAGTGAAGGGCTTTGCCCTGATGCTGATTTCAGCCTTCTGGAAGCCGAGGACTCTTATACTCAGTGTCTTCTTGAGTTTGCAAAACAGAGCAGAGGTCAGCCTGATGTTTTCCACTTTACAAATTCTCATCTGTCAAGAGAGGCTGAAGGCGCCACTCACACTCCATTGGATGCAAAGGCCATCAACAACTAGACCTGGTCATTGTTTAACAAGTCCTGTCAAGCAACATCAAGTATTTCTTACATTTGTTTGTTTGAAGAACAAGTTATTTTGCTCTCTTTAACCACCCACCAGGCCAAAAAAAGAGAGACAGAGAGAAAAACTGTTTAAACAAACAAATTTCATGAAACAGTCCTGTTCTTTAATTGAAGAAGGGCAGGCCCTCTGCTCCATGGCACCTAAAATGGATTTTTTATAATAGAATGAATAAATACAAATATAGAAAGCTGTTTTAACCTAACACATACATATGCACATGTGCAAATTGTCCTCTAACCTCTACTCATGTTCTGTTGCATAGTCTCTCTCTCTCTCTCACACACACACACACACACATACCACATTCCTTTGCCAACTGTCTGCTGAGACTTTTAGTCCATTTGGGCAGTGCTTCGGCAATCACGAAATGATTTTTAAAGTCTTACTTAAACTTTGTCACAGTTCGGAAGGTAGTTCATCGTTGTGCTTACCAAACAAGTATGAGAACATGAATTGGGTTCCTCTAACTTGTAAAATAAACATGCTAGTGTGGTGCACACTTAGAATTCCAGCACTGGGGAGCTATAGACAGGTCAGCCAGACAACCTTGTCTACCTAGCAAGCTTCAAGGAGAGAGACTCTGTCTCAAAAAAAAAATAAGGTCCGTGCCTTCAGAGGAATGGTACCTGTGCTTAGTTTCTAGCTCCCACGCTTTTGTGCACCATAGCAACATACATGTGTATGCCCCTCCCCAACTCATAAAGCTACTTTGCCACAAACTTGGTTATTTATTTATTTATTTATTTATTTATTTATTTATTCATTTATTGTTTTTATTTATTTATCATTTAATGGGTGTTGACTAATTTTCATCGGAGTTCCCAAAGGCAGACTTCCAATTCCCATTCTACGCTTTTTGTAGTTATCCAGTATCCTTGAGCTGCAGACAAACAGAGCATCCAGAAAGGCAAGTACCACTAAGGCTAGGAAGGATGAATGCAAATGTGCAAGACTTGGATTCCTAGCTTCACTCTAGRCTTATAACAGGGGGCCAAGATATAAGAGTAAGACAGTAAGATGTGCTTATATTCAGATCTCAATTTCCAGAAGAACCTGTATAGGAACGCGATGGGATTGTCACTTCCAAAAAATCCTGATCATGGAAAAAGTGCAGAAAGGCCAGGTCGACAGGAAGCAACCCTGTGTACTGGGGCAGCTAGAAGTGCCAGATTCCAAAGGGCCCCGTCCAGTCCTTCCTGTGTGCTCACTTGAACTCTCTGAGAGGACTTTGATTTTGTAATTGTTTGGAACCCAGAACTTGTCCTGCATGACTCTCCCCCTACCTCCATACTTTCAGCCTCTTCTCGTCCTCTGCACGAAGATCCATGACTTAAAATAAAAAGGAAAACATTAAAACTCAAACAGATTATTTTAATTTGGGGTTTCTCAACCCCAAATTAAAGTCAGCACTACTGACATTTGGTTACTGGAGGATTCTTTGCTGTGGGGGCCGTCCTTGTCCATTGCAGGGTATTTGGCTTCCTGGCTTCTCTCCCATTAGATTTCAGTAGTGGTCCTTCTTGTGACAAACAAAAATGTCTCCAGACATTACCTAATGTCCCCTGGGTACAAAAATCACCCCCTGTTGAAAACTGCTGTACTAATGATTTTTTTTAAGAGAGGATACATCTTTGCTTTTTTTTGCTTAATGATCTGGAAGACATTAAAAACATCACATGCTTGAACCATTGTTTGGGAGACAGACTCGG
>BDUI01000542.1:215474-236798 GCA_002335545.1 Apodemus speciosus | reverse complement strand
GAGAGAGAGAGAGAGAGAGAGAGAGAGAGAGAGAGAGAGAGAAAGCATGCGTGTGGAGGCTTTAATTTGACCTGTGTCTCCCTTAATCTCATCTTTATTTATTGAGGCGGCCAGGCACACCCCGCCCCCTGCTGTCATCTACATTTCCACTCCGGGGCTTCGGAAGGATTAGCATCAGCTCCAGTGAGGAATGCCCTTTGCCTATTGCTTTTCCAATAGTCTCCAAACCTGTAACGCCACATTCCCTCGAACTCTGGTCTTTGCCTTCATCATCTCTCTCACACTTCCCTAGAAACCTTTCTACAAGTCCACTGACAGGCTTACCCACGATTCTAAGCTACCCCCTCATGTTTTCAAAACTTTTCCCCACTGATGATGACGACGCACAACACCTAACCGTTGCTTCTCTGAAGGAAGTTTTGATGGTGGAAATCTCTACCGGCCTGTTGGACTCCTAACTTGATATTTCCTTTTAACTTGACTATTTTAGTCTTAACGATTACTCCTCGTCTGGAAATAAAGGCAGCATTAAAGGTATCATCCGAGGAAAATACAAAGGAAACAAATCTTCCCATGTTGGCATCCCAGAGCAGGAGCGGCGAGAAGGGCAGGTCGTCTTCTTAGAAAAGAGCGCCCTCAAGAGTTCAGTGTCTCTTACTGCAACCGACTCCTCCCTCAGCCGGAAAGGAAGTTCTGGAGACCAACAGGAGGCTCCTTTGGAGCCCTACAATGGCGCATTCCAGAGTCTAAACTTTAGAGTCTAAGGGTGGCAACCCCAGCTTCACAAGAACAAAGTGGCCTTCCTTCACCCTCAGTGAAGTTCTCTGGGACGCTCCTAGAGGCCAGAGAGAGAACTCTACAGTCCCTAAGAAAAAGGCAAATGTGAAGACTGTCTCTCCGGTGCAGGAACTCTGGCACAAGAACTCTGACGCAAAAACTCTTCAAGGGCAGAGGAAGATTGCCAGCTCTTGAACCGAGATGCATACCTTTGTCTAGCTCGCATCGTGGCAATCATTGAGATTGAGACCTGTGTTCCTGAAAGCCTCGTCCCTGACATCAGCTGCCATATTGCCTGAGGCCCGTTCAACCCACAAGTGGATACAAAGTATCTTCCCCAAGGCAAGTAATAGGATTTGAGTTTTTCTGGAAACATGAGGTCAGTTTGCAGGATGTTGTATTGGTGGAGCATCACCAAAGAGGTCTGGGACCCAATTATAGTCTAGTGTGGCTAGCCAGCTCTTCCTGAAGGGTGGAGAGAAGGGGCCTATGCTGGCGCAGGTGCCTGTGCCCACGCCTGGATGGGCAGACTGGGTGGTTGGGTCACACGTGAGTTAGGAGCATCAGGAAGGTTCGGTGGTGCCTCAGGTGTCTGAAGTCCACATGTCACATGGGAATTGTGCCAGAAAAGCTGAGACAAAACCTGGAATCCAGTGCAGACTGTACCGAGTGCTTGCTGGTGCCCGGGGTTTATAAAGGCAGGAACCAGGTCGCCGCTGCCGCAGGAACACAGGTTGGCATCTGTACTGGGAATGGTTGGCATTTGAGAAATGTTGGCTACCAAATCATTTTCAGTGGGCCAAATGCTGCAGAGTTTCCGTGTAAAAGGTTAATTTCATGTTGTAGAGATTTCAGCAAGAAAAGCATTTAGAAGGATCAAAAGTCTCTCTCTCTCTCTCTCTCTCTCTCTCTCTCTCTCTCTCTCTCTCTCACACACACACACACACACACACACACACACACACACACGGAAGAGACCAAACCTGTGTGTATAGTGTTCTCAGGGATCCAATGGAAGGTGTCATTTTGATCCCCAACTACGCGAGTTCGGAAGGGACTGAAAGCCAAAGTCGGTCATTAGAGGCAGGGCTAGGATCTGACCCCTGATGGGCTCCGCTGTAAGGTCTGCATTGCCTCCAACTCAAAGCTCCACACTCAGCATTTCTCTTGGCTCTGTAGCGCCACAGGCATGGACAGTTTAGGTCCTACCCTCAGCCTATAAAAGAGGAAATCCAAATAGGATTTTTTAGAAGGGCACATGCTCAGAATAGAGGTCCCCTTTGTTACTCAGTTGACACTCTGCCTTATCTGTTCCACAATTCCAAAAGAAAAAAAAAAGACCCATTTGGGGTCAAAACCAGTAAAATATCAAATAGGTTCAGTCCTTTTAGTATTACAGATCTTAATGATTTTATATAGAAAATTTGGCATAGCAACTTCACTAGAGACACGGAATCTTGCTAGAGTTAGGTAGGTTCATGACAACCTGAAACTATGGACTGTGAGTTCAGCACTCGGTGGCGGGGGGGGGGGGGGGGGGGGGGGGGGGGGGGGGGGCGGAGTCTGCTCTCAGCACCAGGAAAGCACAGAACCTTTGCACTCTCTGCTGTGCTCAGAAATCCCAGACTCCCCAGAGGAGGGGAAGCCTGGTTGGCCAGTTTCTTCTGGATAGTCTGTCCCAATGGAAGGAGTTTGTCTGGAAGCTTCCACTCTGGAAACTGAGGCTGAGGACCATACTGCGAGGGCTGGGGACAGACAGACAGACAGACAGGCACTGAAGCCCATCCTCACCCCGCATCTCTGTGAATATCCTCCACTCCACTGAAGCATGCACAAGGACACCCGTGTGTGTGTAAATTGCAGGAGTGCTGTGTGGGTGATCCTCATCTACCCAGGCTCACTTCAGTCAGAGCCTCCCCAGATGRGTGAGTCAGCAAAGAAAGCTGCTTGGTCATATAGGACAGATCAGGAGGGTGTGTGCCCCAAAGCTAGTAATACTCACTGAAGACCAAACTAGAACCACACCCTGCCAAGAGGTCACCACAGCCTTGTTCCGCCTCTGCCTGGTTCACTGTGGGAACRGTGCTGCTCTGGCTGCTGATCCKTGATCCCTCTGGATTTCCATCTTTGCTGCCAAGAGAGGTTATGTAAGAATGTTACGTAAGCCTTCTTTATCTGCACCAGCCACTGGATAGCGGGCCCTGCGGTAACACATACACCACTGCAGGGCCCTGAGATTCCCCACTGAACTGGGCTGTATTTGGAGAATCAGTCTCTGCTTGTGGTTCTAACTCTGTGAATAGGAGGGGGCGCTCCTAGTTTAATTCCCCCCACAGATTCTTACTGTGGACACTGCTGTCATTTGGAACTTGGAACAGGGCGGTCACATGGTAAGAGTAAGGAAGGGGCCTGAGGAAGGGGAGCCAGGGCTCATGCATGGGGCGTTTGGCGCAGAGGGAGGGCAGAGGTCTCTGTCGCCTCTAGGTCCGTGCCATGTTGGAACTTCATAACCACAGTTATAAGTGTAGAGGTCAAGATAAAACTGGACTCCTATTAATTGTCCATCCCATAATCCTCAGAACAAGATAGGTATGGGGGTGGGGTAGGACCCTCAATACTAAAACTCTAAATACATTATTTTTATGTGTGTGAGTGCTTTGCCTGTATGTATGTCTCTGCACCATGTGCATGAAGTGCCCATGAAGGCAAGAACTTAACCATCTCTCCAGCACTCCACCCCAAGCCTCCCTTTATCTGGCTTGTGTCTCCATTGTAGGAAGTCTCAGGACTTCTGCACACCCTGATGGCAGCCAGAGCCCACGCCCTCACTCCTGCCTGCACAGAAGCTCCACAGCCCTATTTGGGTGCTTCTAGCCTTTGCTACATGGTATTCTTTCCTTTTTGGGGGGTGCCAGGGTACCCCATTTGCCTTACATCTGCATCTCTATGTAGGTTTTCTTGGGTTCCCGGTGGTCTTTTATCTCTGTTGGGGTGCTTATGTTATTGAATTAATGGTGACTTACACTCCACCTCAGGTACAAACAACATTGAATCATGATGGTGGGCCTCTTGGGATCCTGGTGCTCCACCCTTCCTCCCTGAGGACCTCTATCTGTCCTGGAACATACACACTCTCGCTACCATAAACCTCTCTACCAGGTCACCAGGAATGCTGCGGCCAGGGGCCACCAGTGTCTGTAGAGTAGCACTACCTGGGGTCACAATGGCTTGAATCTCCAGCAACCTGGGGTCCTTGGGACTGAACCTTTTTAAGATGACAAAGAACTGGCCCTTAATGTCAAATGCGCACTTCCTACCCTCAGAAAATACAAGTGAACGCGAGACTTGTCAGCTTCCCATCACTGGCACTGGGATGCTGAGGCAGAGGGGAACTAGGGAGTGCCAGCTTCGGTTGTCTCAGGACAGCACTTGGTGGAACAAAGGTCACCGTGTGCTCAGAACGGCAGGGAGGTCCACAGTCCAACCCACCTCACGTCTCCTGGGGATCTAGAGTTCTGGGTTTTGAGAAAACAGCAATGAACACTGTGCACCTAAAGACACAGAGAGCAGGCAAAACCCAAGCCTCTGCTCTGCTGCCTGACCTGGATTTCGGTCTTGTTTTGTTTCCCCTAACGAGTTCTAATGTCCTTTAAGACAAAACGTCCCTGCGCATGTGCGCGCAGGGACACACACACACACACACACACACACACACACACAGATTCATCAAATGTTATGACTTACATTAGAATGGTCCCCAGTTGGTGGAACTTTTTTTTTTTTTTTAACTTTCACATCAAATATCTGAAGTCATTAACCTAGTCCACATTTTAAACTGCGCTGTGTGCCGACAGGCGTGGGGATGGCGTGTGACACTCCAGCTCTGAGCAGCCCTTAGAGCTCATGCAGGTACCCTTTGTCCAGGCCTGCTGTGTGCTGGCCACAAAATGACGGGTAGGTGAATGAGAGCCTGTAGGTGAGAACGGGAACCACAGGTCCGCGAGGACCACCTGCGCCCATTGCCAAGGAGAGGCATGGCTTGGAGGTGGGGCACTCAGCACCGAGGCTCTTGTACCAGAGCCCATAGACCTGGGTTCTTGCTTGTGACAAGTGAGGTCAAAGGGAGTGTCTAATTTCCTCCTAGCAGGTGCATGCAGACACCAAAGTGGGCACCTGGGAGGACTAACTGTGACAGGCTGTAGGCTGGAAGGACAAGGAGAGAAGGGGTGCCCTCCCACCAGAGCAATGACCCTTGAGCCATCTCAGATGCCCCTCCCTCCCTCCCAGGTTAATTCTGTGGGGATCACAACCTCAGGTGGACTTTGGCTCCCTGCCTTGTCACAACCCCACTCCTTCACCCAGGGTCTATGATTATCAGACATAGCTAGCCAATGAGGTCTCTCCCCGGGCGAGCCCAGGGTCAGTTGCACTGTCCCGAGTTTCACCTAATGGGTGTGTCTTGGGCTTCATGCAGAACCAAGTATCCTGGGCAAGAGATGGTATAACATGAAAAAGCCGTGAAGAGAGATCACAGCCTTCCACGGGAGGAAAATCTATCACAGAGCTTGCTTCTCCATGTTAGTCCTGTGGGCATCACAAAGCAAATGGGCGAGAGCTCTCTCCTTAGTCACATTCCAGCCCTTGACCTCTGGTTTATGATTATCCAGGAGCCAGCCAATGAGGCACCAGCCCAAGCCTATTCCCCAGAGGTAGGGCAAGCCCTGGCAGGTTCTGGATGTCATCAGTGACTGAGGCCCTTCTGGACACTCAGCTGTAGTAGCAGCTAAGAGGACAGAGAGACAAGGTTGGTGTTTCTAGGGGGGTTAGAGTCCCACAGCCTTCCTGGGTGTTCAAGGGTAGGGTGCTTAAGGCTTGACCCTTGTATTTAGTGGATTAATCTTTCTAACCAGGGGGAGAAGATTTACTTCTATTGCTTGCTATTGGGAGCATGGGATTCTGGTATTTTTAAATCCCGAAGAGGAAGCACAACCGGGAACCGCATCTTCCTTCCACAGGGTACCATCTCATGTACCATAGATCGGGGAGCCTATGACTGGGTGAGGAGAAAGGTGGAAAGAGGACTGTATATGCCTGTGTTGTAACAAGCTTGCAGTACTAAACCCCCCCAAAGCACTCCAGAAACCAGGTATTACACGACCCTGATCAGTAGATGAGCCAACACCTTCTCCCAGTGTTGGCTTTCTGCTCCCTTCTGGGTGGCCATGGAAACCTGAGGCTGGAGGCTGGGAGCTGGGTGGTGAGCAAAGGTTTAGAAGATGCTTCCTTTGTCTCCTACAGGGCTACAAGGCAGCRATATAAACAGATCTGGTGTCTTTCGTGGATACTTAGATTTTCCCATGGCTTCTTTTCGCATCCGCCAATTCCAGGAGAGGGACTACAAGCAGGTCGTGGATGTGTTCTCCAGGGGCATGGAAGAGCACATCCCCACTGCCTTCCGCCACTTGCTGACACTGCCCCAGACCCTCCTGCTCTTAGCTGGGGTGCCCCTTGCCCTGGTCCTGGTGTCTGGATCCTGGCTGCTGGCTGTTGTGTGCATCTTCTTTCTGCTCCTATTCTTGTGGTTCCTTTCCAGCAAGCCCTGGAAGAATTATGTGTCCAAATGTTTACACACAGACATGGCTGACATCACCAAATCCTACCTGAGTGCTCATGGCTCAGGTTTCTGGGTGGCTGAGTCTGGGRGRCAGGTAGTGGGCACGGTGGGTGCTCAGCCAGTCAAGGATCCTCCATTAGGGAGGAAGCAGCTCAAGCTCTTCCGCCTGTCTGTGTCCTCACAGCATCGTGGACAGGGGATAGCGAAAGCGCTGGTCAGAACTGTCCTCCAGTTTGCTCGGGACCAGGGCTACACTGATGTTGTCCTTACGACTGGCCTTGTGCAGCATAGCGCTGTGTCTCTCTACTACAGCATGGGCTTCCAGAAGACAGGYGAATCCTTCATGGACACTCTCACATGGCTTTTGGATGTTTCTCAAATTCATTTCATATACCCGCTCCCTTCTACTCAGAAATGTGAGTTGTGATCTTTCTCTGTGTATCTGTCAGCCTCTAGCTCACCCTGCTGTGGAACAAACAACCCCGATATTGTAGTGGACAAATCACAAAACTGCCTCTGTTGTTTTCATTGCATTCCTGCTGGCTGGATGGTCAGTGGAGAACAAGGGCAAATGGGGTGCTCTGACGCCTTGCAAACAGCTTCTGACAGGGGGCAGCACTGGCCGCTGGTGCCGAGGCATAGTTTTCATGCCCTGACTAATGTGTATAGTCCCTGCCGACACTAGCTAGACTCAGTCGACGGGCCAGTGTGAGTCTCTGGAGGATATGTGGGTCCAGAAGGAGGATGTGGAATTGAAGACTATAATTTCACCTCTCCCACTTCTTGCAACTGAAGCTGGACCCATCCTGCATCCCAAAGATCAGGAGCTCAAAAGTGTAGGTGCCCCAGGTCTGATCATTCCATCCCACAAGTCTCCAGTACATTGCCAGACTGTGTGTCGTTTCATCTGTACCACGGCAGTGCCGTTAGGTGTTGAGGTGTCCAGGGCCCTCATATGATCACTGTGACATGCAGGAAGCACCAGGGACTACTCTTCATCCTGTCATTTCATTCTGGCCACAGATATCTCTTCTGAGGGATTTGATGGGTGACTGTCATCCTGCCAACCTGCCTTGTCACAGACCCACTTATCCTCTTGAAGTCCCTTTGCCAAGTCATGGAGTGCTTGCAAATCCAAGTAACTTACCACTGAGGACTATGGACCTCAGTCTGGGCCCACACAGTGCCTTTTGCCTTTCACAGCCCTGCTACAAGCCTGTCCTCCCCTCCTGAGCACCGTCCTTCCTTCAGGCCCGCTTCCCTGTGCTTATTGGACAACTCAGCCATCCATATCTGCTCCCCGTCCATTCCAACCAAGCCAAGTGACTTATTGACTTTGAAATCTGAGTCAGCTTCATACTCAACTGCAGGCCTCTCAAGACAGACTGATATCAGGGGAGTGTAGAATTTGCCTTCCTGAGTCTCCTGCTCTCCTCATTCAGTAGGGTCAGGCCTTCCAAAGACAGCTCCAGAGACAGAGATGTGAGCATGGCAAGATGGCTTACTGGTTAAGAGCGATGACTATTACACAGGATCTGGATTCAATGTCCAGTACCTGCATGGTGACTTACAACCATTAACTCCAGTTCAGGGGATCTGGTGCTCCTTCCCCATGGGCACCAGGCTTGGTCTAATGATCCCTGTGCTTTGAAATACATATGCAATAGCATGAAAAGGTTCTTAAACATTTAGGACACACATGGGCCCTGGATAGTGGAGATCAAACAGCAGCTATAGAGAAGGCCAGCAAGAAAATAAAAGCTTTCCTAGTGACATGATGGAAGACTTGGGTACCTGAGGACAACGCCTACAGCTCCAGTTCCTCACTGCTGGGTACCCATCCGAGCCTGGGCTTCTGCTTCTGATGTGGAACTTTTCCTGTGGAGACATGAAGTAACATCCAGATATTGCAACGACAAAAAGTGCTATCTGATGAGCCAGTGTGCTTATTGGCCTTTCTTAGAGCATCATGTGTACTCACAAAACTACATAACTAAAAGCTCACCCCAATATGGTGGTGACTCATGAGAACTGTGTCATTGCAAGAGTTCCTGTGTACCTTGCAGGCTACTGCATTGCAAAGGGTCTGTTCTCCTTGGCAATTGTCAACTGTTTATATAATGTGAGAGATGGGCCTCTGACTCCATAGGCCTTTTTAGGATTTCATGATCCTCCCCTTTGCTTCCACAAAGTAGGTGGGGTGGAGGGAAACTGTTCAAGACAAGTGTTGACCATGAATGTCTCTGTCCCAAAGCAAGAACCAGCCTGGGTGCATTCGTTCTCAAAAGTCCTGTGTTCAGAAATATGTGATTGGCATCCAAGATGTTATGTCAAGGAACTCCATGGAGAGTTGGAGTCAGACTCTTACAATCATGTTCCTGGCTGCTTGTTCTCTGAGGCTGAATCTACACAGTCTAGAAGGCAGCACCAGCTCAGCTCTTCCAGGAAGGTGCAGAGGAGAGGTCTGGGCTATGGGGAACCTACACCCATAGCTGCATGGATAGATTTCATCAAGAAGAGGAAAAACATTTAGAGTAGTCTTTTTCTTGTTGTTTTGTTTTGTTTTTGAGACAGGGTTTTTCTGTGTAGCCCTGGCTGTCCTGGAACTCACTCTGTAGACCAAGCTGGCCTCGAACTCAGAAATCCGCCTGCTTCTGCCTCCCAAGTGCTGGGATTAAAGGCGTGCGCCACCTCCGCCCGGCTAGAGTAGTCTAAAACCACATAAGAACTCAAGAAAAAAAAGAAAGAAACCAAAAAAGCTTAAAGACACGTGTGTCCAATGGTCTTAGGGATTGGAGGGCAGTATCGAGATCTAGTGGAACGTGCCAGCCTTGGCGGTTGGTGGAGTGGAGACAGGTAGAATCATAAAACCTATTGACAAGCTAGTCTAGCTGAATCAATGAGCTGCAGATTCATTAAGAGATCCTATCTCAAAAAAAAAATTTTTTTTTTTGCTATTTTTTTCCTATCTCAAAATTGATCAAGGAGTAACACCTGACATCTATCTGGGGCATACACATACATACACATGTTGTTATGTGCATATGTACTTACATGCATATGAGTATACACTGTACACACACATAACAACACACACACACACACACACAGAGAGAGAGAGAGAGAGAGAGAGAGAGAGAGAGAGAGAGAGAGAGAGAGCCCCCAGGTGAGGGGCCTCTGTGCAGGCCTTTTCTACCCACCATAGTAAGGCTATACTGTGTGTTCCAGGGAGCTTAGGCTCCGGTTTGCAGCCATGGTAAGGACTGAGCAGTTCAGACATGACTGAAGAATGATAATTAACCTCAGGAGCTGACTTTAACTGGTGTCTGAATAACCACTAAGGCAAGAAGGGGAGATGCTGGATGTTATCCATTACCCAGCAGAGCTAAGCAGACTGCAGGGGCCAATTGGGGACAAGATCAGGAAAAGGTGTTTAGAGCCAAGTGTTATCCACTGGCCTAGGCTCTAGCCTAGATCCAACTCCTGTCGATGTCACAAACACCAGAGCTTTTGCTGATGTCAGGCCTGTGTTCCTTGTGGAGGTTCACATGTGTCCCTGGGGACTCTTGATCACTAGGAAGATGAAGAGGGAATGAAAAGACTCTCGTGCAGTTCAGATAGGATCTGAGCACCACTTGATGAGGTGACCTTTTATGGTGTTCCAAACGCCTTGGCCCTGTCATTGTCTTGATCCTGTCTTGTTTATGAATCAGGCTTCACTGAGTAAAAGCCTGTGTGAGGAAGGGGTAAAGACATGCGATCCCACTGTTTGAGGCTTGTGAGAGGTTTCCTGATCAATGGCATTAGTTCTGGAATTCTCTGTCATAGCCCCTTCTTCATCTTGTACCCAGATGAAAGTGACATATTCTTCCCCCCCTCCAATGTTCATCTTCATCAGGTCCCAGGGGAAGACCCCAGACTCTTAGACAGCACTACAACTCCAATACAAAACAGTTTCTTCTAGCAGTTCAATCCTCTGTGTTTCTCTCTAACTTCTCCCCAAACCAAGGTCCATCCTGGGACATTCCCTTGTGTTATGTTGCCAGTCTTGTCTGGTACAGGAAGGAACAGGCCTTATAGGTGGTCAGAACCAGCTTGTAGGTGGCTATCTGAAAGAAGATACGTAGATCCTTGAGAAGTTGGCACATGTATAGAAGAGGCTTTGTCGACTGTTAAGATAAATACCTTCAAGGAGAAGAGGAAAGTTTTTAAATTTTAATTTAATTTTTCTTGCTTGTTCACTTTACATCTCATTCACTGTCCCACCTCCTGGTCACCCCCTCCCACAGTCATTCCCCATCCCTCCTCCCTTTCTCCTTTGAGTGAGTGGGGACCCCTCTAGCTATCTCCCCACCCAAGGAGGCTAGGTGCTTCCTCTCCCACTGAAGCCAGACAAGGCAGCCCAGCTAGAAGAACATATCCCACGTACACACAGGGAACTGCTTTTGGGATCGCCCCTCCCGTTCCAGTTGTTTGGGACTCACATGAAGACCAAACTGCACATCTGCTACATATGTGAGGGAGGCCTAGGTCTAGTTTGTGCATGCACTTTGATTGGTGGTTCAGATTCTGAGAGCCCCAAGGATCTGTTGGTTTTCCTGTGGAGTTCCTATCCCCTTAGGGGTTGCAATCCTTCCTCCTGTTCTTCCACAAGAGTCCCCAAGTTCCATCCACTGTTTAGCTTTGGGTGTCTCTATCTGTCTGATCCAGCTGCAGGGTGGAGCCTCTTGGAGGGCAACATGCTCCTGTCTGCAAACATTAATCATTAATACTGTCAGGGATTGGTTCTTGACCATGGGCTGGGTCTCAAGTTAGGCAAGTTATTGCTTGGTCATTCCTTCAGTCTCTGCTCACTCCCTCATGCCTCTCTTTCTTGTAGACAGGATAAATTTGGGGTTGAAAATTTTGTGGGTGGGTTGATGTCTCTATCACTCCACTGAGGTCCCTGCCTGGCTACAGGAGGTGGCTTGAGAAGAGGAAACTTTTAATGCTCTGGGAACCAGGAGGAAAAGGTGCTATGAAGCACATATAAGCAAAGAGCATGATGATATCCATGTATTGAAATAACATAACAAAATCCAATTTTATATGCATTTAAAAATTTAAATAAAAAGACAATGTCCTAAGCAAAGAGAGAATAAACRAATGTTCTCTCTACCTTAAAAAAGTAACAGAGATGTCCACTTCTTTGTTTTTCTTTTTGACTTACCCTGCTTCTTTTTTTTTTTTTTTTTTTTTTTTTTTTTTTTTTTTGGTTTTTTGAGACAGGGTTTCTCTGTGTAGTCCTGGCTGTCCTGGAACTCACTCTGTAGACCAGGCTGGCCTCGAACTCAGAAATCCACCTGCCTCTGCCTCCCAAGTGCTGGGATTACAGGCGTGCGCCACCACGCCCGGCAACTTACCCTGCTTCTAAGATCAGTGTTCCTAGACTTCTTTGTCAGATGTCCAGGACTTCAGAGATATGTTTATTATTCATCTTCTACTTCCGAAACAAGTATCCATGTTGYCAATTTGCAAGGAAGAATGTTTTATTTTGGCTCATAAATTCAGAGTTCAGCCCGTGGTTATTCAGCCATATCAGTTTTGCCTGTGGTAAGGAGACTGTCATGGTGAGGTACTTCTGGTTATAGTATGTTTTAAATACCAATAGAGGGCAGTTTGTTGCATTCATAACAACTATACTACCAATGAGCCTGCAACTAGTTGGAAGTGTAAAATGGCTGACCTAAGGTAGCCAGGAAGTAGAAAGAGAAAGGAACTGATTAGAGACCTAGACTAACCTTCTAGGACCCACCTCCAATGACTGTCTCCCACCTCCTAAAGAGTCTACAACCTCCCAACAGTGTCACCAGCTGGTGACAAACCCTTCAATAAAGGAACAGTCTAGCTCTAAACTGTTATGTAAGTCTAACACTAAGACTATGAATGAATTTTTCTCTAATTACTGAAATAATTAGCTTGGTTAGTATATTTTAGAAATCTGCATGTTCTTTTCCAGAAAAATCGTAATCTAAGGGAGTGGAGCTAGCTGAGATAGCTTAAGGTCCTGGATCATTCATACTGTCACCTTACCCAGGTGTCTTAGTGTAGGTGGGCTGGCCGAGACTAGCTTTAGACTAGACTAGTCTAAGGAAGGCTGTCAGAGCGGTCACCAGACAGTCTTGGACTTCGTTGTACTCTGCATTTGAATGACACCCCATCCATTCCCCAAGACAGTGGGCCTTGCCACGATGAGGAAAAAACTGGACAGGAAGGAAGCAAAGGAAGTGATATGAAAATTCCTGGAAAGCTCTACCCTTTCCCAGAGAGGAAATGGGCTTCTCCCTCTTTGTTGGCTTTCCACTCTTACCGAACAATTCTCATCTCTGGATCAACAGTGGATAGAGAACACACCCCACTTCTACCCTTGCCTAAGAAAACATGTCTCCTTTGTAGCCCTGAGAGGGTCACCTCAGGAACTTTAGAAAGATCATGGGACACTTGCCCCTCCCAGAAGGGAGAGACTAAATTTACATTCCTCAGACCACAGGGAGATCCCTGGGGCTAGGGGAGGCCCAGAGTTATTCCTAGATCAGTGGCCACCTCATTCTCTAACAACCAATCAGTTTAGAGATAACACTGTTCTGCCAATCACAGGGTGCTTAATGGCGGATGCCCTGAGGACTGTATAAAGGCCTGCCTTGCAGGCTGTGTATGGTCGGTCTCTCCTCAGATGCAGGGTGACCCCAGCATGCTGGATTAAATAAAATTCCTCTTTTTGCATCGATTCCTGCGTCCACGTTGATCACTCAGGGGTCTCTGGTAAGTTAAGGCTCCACAGAGTCTTACAGCCTAATCAATACTCAGCTTTCCCAATGGCTCTACAATTCTGAAGGTGTAAAAGGRCAGACATACGGCAGGACAGACACACAGCAGTTGTCAAATGTCTAAAAGATAGAAAGAGTGTAACTTTTTAATCATAGATACCTAAAAAAAATTCAGTATGTAGAAAATTAACCCAGAAATTTGGCACAGGCACATCATCAACTTCACCAGCCATCTAGACTCTGGTGAAGTTAGTCTGTCTCACATCACCGTAAGCGTGAACTTTAGCACTCAGAAGCATCTGAGCCTTGAGCACCCTGTCTACTCCCACCCCTGCTATCATCAGAAATTTCAAACTCCCTAAAAGTGGTTTTGGGGGGCCCTGTTTCTTCCCAAACCCACACTGTCTTTATGTTCATTTCATAATCCTCAGGGCATGAAGTATTTCTCTCCTATCCAGAGGCAGATAAGCCTACTCAGTTTCTTCCAGACAGGTTTATATCCTGGTTCAAGACTAGAGTCCTGGGTTTAGCTGGAAGTTACCAAGCTCAGGGCTAGACTGAGGACAGGCACTGAAGCCAGTTCCCATCTCAGTGTTATGAATGCCCCTACCTGGCTGAACTCTGCTAGGACACTCCAGTTACTCTGCATATGTTGTCAAAACCAAACCCAAATCACTTAAGTCCTAGCCAATGAATAAGTCAATAAAGAAATTCATTTGATTTTAAGGGAAATATATCAAGGTTGTGCGCCCTAAAGCAAGAAATGCCAAAATTCCTACTAGAACCACCCTTACACAAAGGTCACCACAGCTCGTACAGTGGACACCTTTGCCAGGTCACCTGCCCAGTGACTGACAGTTTAAGATGGGAGTAGGGCCACTGTGACTATTGATCCTTGAGCTGCTTTTTTAATCGCTGTGGTCAAGAGTTGCTGTGTCACTGCCTTATGTAATCTTCCCTGGGATCCTTAAACTGGCTTTTGCCTTATCTGTTGGAATGCTCACAGGGTTTCCCATGGCACACAGACAGGGCAGTAGTGCTCTGTAATTCTTCACTGACCTTTGCTCATCTATTCTTTAAAGATTTTAAAAATGTGTGTGTGTGTGTGTGTGTGTGTGTGTGTGTGTGTAGTGAATATATGCATGTTTATATGCATGTGCACATGCACGCTCTTGAAGCTGGAGTCACAGGGTGTTGTGGACCACCCAAGACAAAGGTTCAAGGAACTCATGTCCTCTGGAAGAACATGACTCCTGAGAGCTTCTTTTCTACCCATACAGGTACCTTCGTTTATATTCCCTTAATGTCATTTTTCCAGTTCTTCCAGATGTTTTCACAAATTCTTATTATACTCGAATGATAGTACTAATGAAGAAAGTTTTTACAGAGGATAGGCAAGATCTCTAAAGGTTCACTGCTGGCCCTTTCAAGAAAGCTTCACTTGGTCTAGTGACTCAGTGGTTAAAGAGACACTAAAAATAAATTAGCAATGTCTTGTAACAGTAAGGAAAGATTTGGTGGTGGTATGAATAAGAATGGTCCCAATAGACTCATATATTTGCATCCTTTACTACCGTGGAGTGGAATGGTTTGAGAAGGATTAGGAGGTCTGGCCTTATTGGAGTAGGTATGGCCTTGTTCAAGGAGGTGTGTCACGGGGTGGGTGGGCTTCAAAAGCTTGTGACAGGCGCAGTCTGTCTCTCGTCCTACTGCCTGCAGATCAGGATGTAAAGCTCTCAGCTTCTGCTCCAGCACCATGCCTGTCTGCTTCCCACCATGATGACCATGGACTAAGTTTCTAAACCTTTAAGCAAGCACCTAATTAAATACTTTCTTTTTACAAGAGTTGCCAGATTCGTGGTGTTTCTTAATAGTAATAGAACATTGACTCAGACAGCCCCGAGTTGGGAGCGCAGAGGTCTTTTTGCCCACAGGTCACTAGGAAAACCAGGAATATTAAGCATACAGGAGCCTCTCCTCAATGGAGCAGATTAAACTGCCTGTTTACCTGCCCAGAAATCTGAGGGTGGAGCTTGTTAATGACTTGGTGAACTTACTGCTATCTGTAGCACCAGACCTCACCCACTTTTTGCTCTAGAGGCTGACCAGCCCAAGAATGTTTATCCCAGACTCTATCCCTAGCTCCCAGTTAACAGAACCCGTCCTTGGAGGAAATGTCACATGTACTTTATGACTTGCTGATCTCTATGTTATTTTGGTCAGAGACCACGATAGAATCTAGTCTCTCTAGTTACAGAGCCCACCTCTGTGACCACATGCACTTTGTATAGGAGTTTCTAAGCAGTCACACCTTAAGCTTTATTGTGCACCTAGAATGGGACTGACTGTTGCCTGGAAACTTTCCCCCCAATTGCACTGTGTTTTAAAGATGCTGACAGTGAGCTCTCTGGCACCAGGCTCCCTGAGTCTGATGCATGTTGATGAAATCAGTCTGAACTGGATGTTCATTCTCATCTCTTCTGGGTCCACTTCCCTGCCTGAACACCTGCATGATCAGAGAGACAAAGGGATATGTTCAGGGTCACTAAGCCACATTTGTCCATGCCTTGCGCTTCTGTTCCTTCCTCCAGGTTCCTGCTCTACTTTAACCCCTGCCTTGGTTTCCCTCAAGGATGGACTGTGAATGGGATGTATAACCCAGATAAACCTTTTCCTGCACAAGATGGTTTTTGGTAGCTGGGCAGTGGTGGCACAAGCCTGTAATCCCAGCACTCTGGGAGGCAGAGGCAGGTGGATTTCTGAGCTTGAGGCCAGCCTGGTCTACAGAGTGAGTTCCAGGACAGCCAGGGCTATACAGAGAAACCCTGCCTTGAAAAAAACAAATCCAAAATAACCAAAAAAAGGGGGGGGGGATCTTCACTTCTCAATGATTGATACTGAATGCCTTCCAGAAGCTCACAGGCACAGCTTCTGGTGTTCTGTCAACCTCTCCCCTAGGTCCACTTGAGCCTGTCATCTGGATATGACCACAATACTGACGAAAAGGACACCTGCAGCCCAGCAGGTACCTCCCAACCATGGCTCAGTTAGAACCTAATGATGAGATGAAGAAGCAGGAAGGCAGTGGTGGGGCTGCCAGGATCCATTTTTATATGTACAGGTGCAGCTTGGGCAGGGGGGAAGGCCAAAGTGAAGGTCATCTTTTGGTTATGGGGAACCAGACCCTTACCCAGGATGTGCGAGCCAATAGTGAGTCCCACAGTCTCCAGCTCATCCAGCAGATGTGCATGGGGAGCACAGCGCGCCTCAGGAAGGCTCTGTGTGCCTAGAGAGAGGTGTGTGCGGYGGTGGGATCAGGAAGAGAGGTGACAGTCTTTCTATGAGGGTCATCCCAAAGCCAGCTTCTCTTCCAGGTTAATCCTATGGCGATTGCAAATCAAGTGAGCAAGGACTCTCTCCTCTAGCATACTTCAGCACTTGACCTTTGGTTTGTGATTACCCAAGAGCCAGCCAATGAGGTGCCAGGCTGAGGCTGCTCCCTACCGCTCAGGCATATTTTCTGTGGATGCCATCTGGAGGCTGAGGCATTCTTGAACACTTTCAGCTCTGTGGTACCAGGTAGAAGAGGAGAGAGTCAAGGCTGGGCAGGAGGTCTCTTGTGGATCTGCAGTCTGACAACCTTCCTGGGGATTCAAAGGTAGGGTGTTTGGAGATGACTTTTGCCCTTTAGGCAGATTATGTCATCCCAACAAGGTGGAAGAGGGTTTCCTGAAACTTGCTCATGGGAACATGGGATTTTGAACTGTCTACAGACCCCAAGGAAGAAACCAGCTGGAGACACCACATCCTCCTTCCAGTGTGCCATGTTAAGGTATCAAAATACCAGAGAACTAGTTTACTGGGTTAGGAGGGCAGAGGGAAAGGGCCAAATTGTCTGCTGCATACAGATCACCATAGTAAATCCTGAAAGCAACCTAGAAACCAGATGTTATTTTTCATGTTCTATGATAAACACACGTAGGATCAGAGAGGCAAAGTGACATGTTCAGAGTCACTTGGTTAGAACCCAGGGATTAATCAGGTGTCGCTGACTCAGTGCTTTTTCTCAGTGGAATTCTGCATTCTCTTGAGAGGTACAAGAAGACACACCCTTGAGCAAAGTTTACCCGGCTCCTGGGAGGTTGGGAGCAGGGTGGAGGGGGGCAGGGAACTCATGTGGTTTCCTTTATCTCCAGTAGGACTCAAGGAAGGAGAGAAGAAAGGTCTAGCTGTCCCCTGTGATTGCTGATATCTGAGACCCACAAGTCTCCCCATGGCTCCTTATCAGATCCGGCAGTTCCAAGAGAGGGACCACAAACCGGTTGTGGACATGTTCTCCAGGGGCATGATGGAGCACGTGCCTGCCACCTTCCGCTACATGTTGCTGCTGCCCAAGACCCTCCTGCTTTTATCTGCAGTGCTTCTGACCACAGTCCTGGTGTCTGGCTCCTGGCTGCTGGCTGTTATGTGCGTCTTCTTTCTGCTCCTACTCCTGCGGCTCCTTGCCAGACAGCCCTTCAAGGAGTATGTGGCCATGTCTTTGCAGACAGACATGGCTGACATCACCAAGTCTTACCTGAATACACATGGCGCCTGCTTCTGGGTGGCTGAGTCTGGGGGGCAGGTGGTGGGTACTGTGGGTGGTCTTCCGGTCAAGGACCCTCCATTAGGGAAGAAGCAGCTCCAGCTCTTTCACCTGTCTGTGTCCTCACAGCACCGAGGACAGGGGATAGCGAAAGCACTGGTCAGAACTGTCCTCCAGTTTGCACGGGACCAGGGCTACACTGATGTTGTTCTCGAGACCAGTATCATACAGCAAAGTGCTATAACCCTCTACGAGGCTATGGGATTTCAAAGGACAGGAAAAGACTCAGAGGTTAGCATTATCAAATGGTTAATTACGTTTTCTGTAATTCATTTCATGTATCCTTTCCCCTCTGCTCAGAAACATGAACTATAATCTTATTTCTTTTTTTTTTTTATTTTCTATATTCTTTGTTTACATTCAAAATGATTTTCCCTTTCCTGGTAACCCCCTCCCTCTAAGTCCTCTTCCCTCCACCAGTTCCCCAATCAACCCCTCCCACTCCTCTGTCCTGGCAATCCCCTATAATCTTATTTCTTACCATGTAGGTCAGGTTCCAATTACTGTACTGTAACAAATAATAAAAGCATTATTTTTCATGCTCACCAGACTGCTATTATTTGACAATGTTAGGGTGACAGAGGTGAGGCAAAAAAGCACTGTTTCCACTAAAGTCGCCTTCCTAAAGGTGGCAGGTTGGTGGCTACTGATGAAGTGGAACTGGTTTTCATGACTTGAACAGGATGTGTAGCCCCTACTGGAATAGGCTAGACCCAATCCCATAGACTAGTATCAAGAAGTAGAGGCCAAGCATGGAGTGTTCCCCCAGGTCTAGGAAGAGGATGTGGGACAACAGAGTGTCCCAGACATACAGCTCTTAGGACTAAGGCTGGCATAGTCTCTGTCCCAAGCAACAGAACTTAGGTGCCTTACGCTTGACCTTGTCATCCTGCAAGACTCGGTCGGGTCCATGCATGGGACCAGTCTTAGTACTGCTGCCTGAGACACTGCTTCTCTTTCTTGCAGCTTCATGTATAGCAATGTACTATCATTTGGTGTCTTGTAGAGAGATTTTGGTTTCTTTAAAATCACAGAAATGTTATGGGAATATGTTTTTGTTTTAATGCCAGGTGTGGGATATGGGGCCACTCAGATTGTCCACAGCAGCTGACTATGATTTGTCTGGTGCTCCAGCAGGAGTGTGATTTTGTCAGCAGTAAATACTTTCTGCAGATGTATGACGCTTGGAATTCTGGAGATTCTTGAGAGGGTACATAAGTGCCAGCGCCCCTAGAGGGGTTGCGGATGCTGCTGCTCCTCCTGCTGCTCCTTCCGCTGCTGTTGCTGGTTGGTGGTTGCAGGTTGAACATATCCCCACCATGAAGACCACACTTGCCCCAAGGAACTTGACACCTCTAAACATTGGGAGGAGTCCCATGAATCTTGTAGATTTCTTAGGAGTTTCATGAACCTTCCCTTATCTCTACAAGAAAATATTTCAATCTGGAAGGAAAAGCCACACAATATTATATCCCTTCACACAGTAATTTCTTTCAGCTCATTCTCCCTTAATGTTTCTCGAGCCACATATGGGGGTTGATATAAATGTCAACAGTGTGTCTATAGCAGAAGACACACATTCTCTGTAGTTTGACTGGTTATGAGTCTCCGCTGTAACCACTGCCTACTACAAAAAAAAAAAAAAAAAAAAAAAAAAAAAAGAACTCTCCACAACCATGCGTAACAGCCTCAGAAGTCTATGGGTATGAGCAGGAATGTTAAGAAGGTGACTTATAAACACATAAAATCCACCTAACAACAACAAAATAACAATACCCTCCTTCCTGGAGTTAGACTGTACAGAACCTCCGAGTTGGCTCAGGACACCCCAAGACCAAGTTCTCAGCACAAAGGAGATTTATTTGCTCCAGAGGGACAAAAGGTAAGGAATGAGAGACAAAGACAGGAGATAGAGAGGACTGGGGAGAAGGGGAAGGGAAAAAAGAAGAGGAAAGAAAAGGAGCAGGGGGAGGGGTAAGGGGTATCTGTCCCAGTGAGGGGGAGGGGACGGAACTGGACAAAAGACCATCTTTGGATGGCGAGGAGACAGACATGACCCATAGGCAAATGGCAATTTATAAAGGTAAAAGGAGAAATCCTGTGTTAAGACAAGGTGTTTAAGTTAAATAGGTCTTGTTAATTAGGTGAGCTAATGTGGGACCATGGTGTGAAGCAAGGCCACTCCAGAGACCCAATAGACATTCTACGAGGGACAGAACCTATGCGCTATGCTCCCAGACTGCTGACTCCTCAACTCCATAATCCTGTGGCCATCAATCACATATGGCCATGCCCCAGGCCCCTAGAGTTCTGGTTAGCCTCCACCCCTACAGTCACCTGGCTACAGCCAGGCTTTCCCCACCCCTCGGTTACCTGGTGCCAGGTAACCCAGCTTACTATAAAAGAAGGCTTCTTGCCCCTCCTAGATCTCTTATCTCTCTCACCCCTCTTTTATCTCTCTCTCTGTTTCCCCTCTCTCTCCATTCTTTCCCCCTCTTTCCATGTGGTCATGGCCATCCCTCATCCCTCTCTTTTCTCTTTTCTCTTTATTTCTCTATCTCCTTTTCTCTTTCTACTCTTCTAAACATAAAGCATTGAAACTATGAACTGTCTTTTCTTCTCCTTCTCCTTCTCCTTCTCCTTCTCCTTCTCCTTCTCCTTCTCCTTCTCCTTCTCCTTCTCCTTCTTCTTCTTCTTCTTCTTCTTCTTCTATTTTTGGTTTTTTTCGAGACAGGGTTTCTCTGTATATCCCTGGCTGTCCTGGAACTCACTCTGTAGACCAGGCTGGCCCCAGACTCAGAAATCCACCTGCCTCTGCCTCCCAGAATGCCGGGATTACAGGCGTGTGCCACCACCCGCCCAGTGAACTGTCTCTTCTTATCAAAGCCCACCACATAGAAGCACGGAGCAGGCCTCAGCATTTCCAACCACCAGGGAAGAATCAAGCCACCTCACAGCCAAGTAGCTTCTTCTACAGGTACCCCGGGGCCGTGCAAACAGCCCTGCCTTCTGGGCAAAAACCTCCGCACTAGCCAGGCAGTCTCATGCTCTACAGATACTCAGATGCCCACACTCCCTACCCTGGCGCAGCATGGTGCACTGCCAATGTTCCCCTATCTCCCTGGGCTCTGCCTGCCAGAGTTCTCCTATGCACGACCTGCCACACCGCCAGCATCCCCCGTTCTTTTTTTCCCCCCACAGCTGGCGCCCAAGGTGGGGCTTTTGATTGCTGGACTTACTTTAATACTTTGATAACTGGATCTTGGTAGTCAGCCTCAGAAGGAGGAATTGGTCAAATATGGGAACAGACCTTGGTAGCTAGTTTTAGGAATGTAATCTAATGGTTTTTAGCAAGGCAGAGGGAATTGGGGAGAAGGGCAAGGCCTGCCAGAGCCATGCTTGACATGCTTGAGCTGGCCAGGGTCCCTTCAATGACTAATCCAGTCAAAGGTTTCAGCCTACTTCTTCTTCTTTTTTTTTTT
>BDUI01000542.1:177190-196284 GCA_002335545.1 Apodemus speciosus | reverse complement strand
AAATATACATGAAGAAAGGGCTATTACTCCCTGGCCTGAGAATGTATGAGCCATATTTTATCCATTCATCTGTTGGTAGACTTTGCTGTTGTGTCTACTATTTGACAAGAATTTATTTGTTTTGAAAACAGGGAATTAATTGCTAACTCTGTGAAAAAGAAATCCACATTTAAAATAAAATAGAGACACAGTGAATCTAATAACTAAAGTTATCAGAGTGGGAAGGGAGCACATCTGGGAGCTACTTTTTGCATGCGTGACAAGCCAGTTGATTAACTGTTTCCACTATGGATTTATTTTCTTTCACCTTATGGTGTTTTGTCTGCATGTGTCTAAGTGCAGCACATGAAAACTTGTGAATGAAAACTCCTGAAAAGGAGCTGTGTCTGCACATGAACTGACAGATTAGAATTCAGTACTCTGTAGATAGTGGAATGTTGCAGTTGAATTCTAAGGGTGAGTTTCCTTATCTTGGGATAGTTCTAGTCCCAGAACAGCCATCCTTTGCTCCCCTGTTTGGAATTAACTTATTGTGACTTGTAGATAAAATCTTTTAGAATTAACTTACCAGACCACTAGCTTCCCCTAACTCAAAAGCTAAGAACGCTACCAGCATGTCTTCGGACTATAGTTAAGCTTCCACCTTCTACCCTGTACCAGCTTCTCTAATATACCAACTTATGTATTTTAAACTTGCTTTCTTTATTATGGAAAACTATAAAAGTTCCGTGAAATTGCTTCCCCTCTGGAATGTGGAATTTGGGATAACCTAAATTGGTGTTTTCAGGCCATAATCTTCCCAAATGGCTCCAGAAAAAACGACCTCATATTCCTTTAAGATGAGAACTGTGGTTTGTGTCAAAAGGTCAGAATAGGGTGTCAGATCCTCAGGAGCTGTTGTAAGACATCATTTGGGGTGCTGGGAACCAGGTTCTCCAGAAGGGTAACAAGTGTTCTTCATTGCTGAGCTATCTCTCCAGCCCTGGTTAATCTTTTGAACAAAATCAATGTTTAAACTTTACCAGTATGGCTGGGCATGGTTGTAATCCTAGGCCAAAAATATACAGTCAGCTTTAGCAACCCAGTGAGATGTTATCTTTAAAAAAAAAAAAAAAGCTAATGTTGACACTGTTAAAGCAAGTTTGTTTTACGAACAATTGTAGAGCTAGTAGGGATTTGTGGTCAGGTAGAAGGCATTATGGTTTGAATATGCTTGGCCAATGGAGTGGCACTATTTAGAGGTGTGGCCCTGTTGGAGTAGGTGTGTCATTATGGGTGTGATAAAAATCCCCATCCTAGCTGCCTGGAAGTGAGTCTTCCACTAGCAGCCTTCAGACGAATATGCAGAACTCAGTTTCTCCTGCACCATACCTGCATTTATGGTTGATAACATTTTACATTTTATCACTTTTATCAAAACTTTTTATGGCTAGTACTTTGTTGCATAAAATGTTTTTCTTTACATTCTTAGGGAGGGGTCTAGAGAGATGGCTCAATGATGAAGAACACTCCTTGCTCTTCCAGAGGACCTGGGCTGGGTGTCCAACACGGCAGGTCACAACTGTAAATGAAGATTCCTGAAAAGAATCTGTGTCTGGCTGTGAATGAAAGAATTCTGGGAAGGAATGTCAGTCTGTGGAGACTGATTACAGACTGGAATTCCAGTACTGGAGAAACTGGAATTCTGTAGGGGCAGGGGCTACTTTTAACACTTCTGGAACAGCCATTCCTTGGTCCACTCTGTATCGGAGCTAATAGATAGACAATAGATAAAATCTTTTTAGACTCTACTGATGTAGCAGAACACTAGCTTCCGCCAACCCAAAGCTAAGGATGTTATCAGATAGCATCTTAGGCCTAGGGAATAGCTCCACCATCACCACCCCATCTTGCTATACCTGCCTGTACCCAGCAATGCATTTTAAACTTGTCTTGATTTATGACTGTCTCCATTCTGTATGACTATAGAAACTTCGTGAGACTGCTTCCACATTGAAACATGGAATTCTGGAGTAACCTGAATCTGTGCTCCCCGAGCCATAGGAATTTGCTCTAGAATAAAATGTGTCCTTTATTTTTATGAGGTGGGAGCTGTTTCTTCCATTGACACAATCATCCATATCTCCAGTGCCAGGGAATTCAATGTCCTCTTCTGATTTTCGCAAGTACCACATATACATGTGGTACACATTTAAAATCTTTAGGATAATTCTCCAGTATTTTCTCCCAAAACTTTAGGTTTTGTTTGTTCCTAACCTTTAAGTATTTTTTTTAAATTATTTTGGTGGCGTGTGTGTGCACGTTTGTGTGTGTGCATATGTGCTTGCAGGTGCCTTTGCATTTGTGTGAGCATGTGGGAGCCAGAGGTCAATGTCAGGGATCATCCTCAGTTGCTCCCCACTTCACTTTTTAAAGAATCTGCTATATGCATAAGCGTGAGGCCACCTGCTTCTGCCAGAAGCAATACCCACCTGCCGAACTGAAGAAATTCATGAACAAGAAGTTAAATGGTGGCAGATCTGTACAAGGAATACCACAGTACTTTGATCTCAAGAATTCCTGTGTCTGATGGTCATATTGATGCTAGAAGTYTAAACGATGGCTGCTCAGTGGAGGAGTTCCCATCCCTCCTCATAGGGCCAGTTTGGCAATGATATAGCATCAGGTCATGTACAGTTTCATATGAAACTCAAGTAAACTTTTGTGATACTTGAAAATCTTTTAACCTTTATTTTTATGTGCATGGATGTTTGCCTATATGTACATTTGTGTACAATGTGCAAGCAGTGCTCCTGGAGGCCAGAGGTGTTAGATCCTCTGAGAGTGGCGCTAAGACAATTGTGGGCTGCCACATTATTGCTAGGAATGAGACAGGGCCTCCGGAAGGGCATCCAGGGCTTAGTCACTGAGCCATCTCTCCAGACAATTTTTTTTTTTTTGGACAGGATCTCTCACTGAACCTGGAACTAATCTAGGCGGGCTGGCCATCAAGCTCCTGGGATCCCTGGCACTGGGATTACAGCAGAGTGCCCCAGCTTTTTATGCATGTGCTGGGGGTTAAACTTGGGTCCTCATGCTATATGGCAAGCAGTTTACTGAATGAGCCATCTACTAAGCTCTAGTTTTGATTAAATGAATGAGGCAATTTATTAACCCAGTATCTTTTGTTCTAATGCTTCTTGTTGGAGCTGCCACCTGTCCAGATCTGTGTCTAAGGTGTTAGCTTGTGTCCCCCATCTTGGTCCTTTCCCACCATTTCAGGTCCCTCCAGGTCTTGGAGGACCAGGAAGGCCACACTCTTACTTAGAGCCTCTGCTGAAGTGGCTGGGCCTGATACTGTTTCTCTGTGGTCCTCCGTAGATCTTGGTTATGGAACCAACCCCTGCACCACCATGGAGGTGCAGGTACCTGCTGGGCAAGCCACTCGTTTGTTTGGCCAACTTGACTGTGTCCACCCATGTGGAGCCTTTCAGCTTCCCAGACATTTTGAGGAAGGCTGTCATAGCTCTGATGTTAACCTGCTGGTTAACATCTTCTACAGTAACTCCAGGCATTCCTTCACTGCCCACCCCATCCTCTGGGCTCCCAGAATGTGGCTATCAGGCATGTTGAGGCCTGCCTGTTGCTCGTTCACACATGGCTGCTGCTCAGGAGCACTTGGGGCCAGATAGCCTGGCCCATGCCCCTTGACCCTCCTGTCCCCTCCACTCCAGCGTGCACAGATTGGACCCAGAGTCCTCAATTTTTTATAAAAAGCACATATACCTACTAAAGAGAGACATCTGTGGGTTTGATACAGAACATTCCCTGCACTCCCTTCTGTAAAGGCTTTCTGTGGCTCCTTCTCTGACCAGCAAGGCTGAGAACAAGTGTCAAGTATCTGTCCACATGTGCACAGCTCCTACTCCCAGCCCCCACAGTGCAAGGAGTGCTATTTGGGGTATTAGCTATTATCTTATTTCTGTGATCAAACAGCTGATAAGAAGCAATATCAGGGTTTGTGTGGACTCAGATTTCGAGGGTGCAGTCTATCGTGTGGAGGGGGAGGTTGGGCCTGGATGACAGCAGAAGCAGGTGCTGGCTGGCTGGTTATACAAGTCCACAGGCCGGAAGTGGGGATGGTGAGCCAGGGTGCTGAGCTCACTTCCTTTCTATCCAGCAGGAACTCCAGCCCATGGGATGATGTCTTCCACATTTAGTGACTTTCCTCCTCATTTGAACTTCTCTGGAAATGTCTCTGAAGACATGCCCAAGGTGTATCTCCTAGATTCCAAAACCAGTCAAGTTTATAAGGACGATCAACTATCACATCAATATTTATTTAGTTTAAGCTGAGCTACATAGTAATATTAGTTTCTTATTCTTCCCCTAGGTTTTTTTTTTTTTTTTTTTTTTTTTTTTTTTTTTGGTGTGTGTGTATCTGTTATTCAATCTCACCATCTTGAGTTTCCACTGCTCTGAACAGACACCATGACCAAGGCAACTCTTATAAAGGACAAAATCTAATTGGGGCTGGYTTAGAGGTTCAGAGGTTCAGTCTGTTCTCATCATGACAGAAAGCATGTCAGCATCCAGGCAGGCAGGGCTCTGGAGGAGCTGAGAGTTCTACATCTTGTTTGGAAGTCAAACAGAAGACCGGCTTCTAGGCAGCTAGAAGGATCTTAAAGCCCACCCCAAGGTGACACACTTCCTCCAACAAGGCCACACTTCCTAATAATGCCACTTCCTGGGCCAAGCATATTCAACCACCACACCCACTTCCTAAAGCCTCTGGCTTCTAATCTGGATTGATCCTTCTCTGCGAACCTCTCCAGATTCTGAGCCAACCAACATGCCCTGCAAGACCCAGTAACAAGATTAACGATGCTTGCCTTCATAGAGCTCTTTAGTAGGCAATTCAGGAAGGAAACAAAACAAAAAACAACACCTCACCTCCCACCCTCTGTTGCAATAAGCTATTTCCAGTCGTTCTGAGCTTTCCTTGAAGCCTTCCTGTGAGGTGACAGCACTGATGCCTCGGTCTCGGGTGATGGGGATGTTTCCAGGCTAGTCATGGTGCTCAGCCTCTACGTTCTGGAAGACAATGAAAACTCTATAGCATCTTCCACCATCTCTGCTAGCTCTTATACCACGACACTGTTTTCTCCATCTTGTTCCGTCTGTCTTATAGCTGGCTTTGAATTCGGGGAGCAGAGGTGAGGGTGAATACTGTGATATACTGAGCCAGGAAAGAGAGGATATGTTAACTTGACCATGCCCACTCTGGAACTTGGCCACAGGTCCTCTGCAGAAGAGAAATCTAGAAACCTACGTCGAGCATGCCTAGTCTAGGAAGTGGCCCAGGGCAGAGTGACTAGACACCCTACGCAGACTTTATCCTAGAGTCTGAGGAGACGGCTTGGGCACCTTAGTTCTCTGGAAGTTAAGGAAGGAGCTCAAGGTTAGTGTGCCTCAGAGTAAGAACTGAATATACATCCATGCTCCTGCTCCTTAGAAACGAAATCCCTAACAACAGCAACAAAAACCAAAATCATCACACACACAAAAACCAGCCAAACAACATGATGGGTCAGACTTTGAAAAGGCTTCTTTGGCGAGTGGTGGAGGTCAAGTTTCCTCAGACAGGGACAGTCGTCTTGTGGAGCTGTAAGGGGACAGAGCCTGTGGAGAGTACTGCCTGGAGACCAACACTATGTTGTAAAGCTATTTTCCCTGTGAGCTCCCTGCCCAGCCCAGCCTGGCAAGTGTCCTGTGGTCACCTGGGAGATGGCTATCAGGAAAACACCACATAGCTCCTAGCAAGCAAAAATGCAGATTATATTAATGATTCAGACTGGTCTAATTTCATAGCTGGACAAAACAATCATTTGAGACACAAATAGACTCCATGGAATCCGGCATGATTTGATATGCCTGAAATCCCAGCATTTGGGAGGCTAGGGGCATAGCTGTTGACTTCAAAGCCAGCCTGAGCTATTTAATGACCACCCCCACCCCACGCCCCACTTTCCCTGGGTTCATATTAAGATTCTGTCCTCTTCACCCATACCCTCACTACAAACTGGAGGCCCTAGCAGCCACTGCAGGGCTGGGCTGAGCTCTATAAGGAGCAGACAAGCCGGGCGGTGGTGGCGCACGCCTTTAACCCCAGCACTTGGGAGGCAGAGGCAGGCAGATTTCTGAGTTCGAGGCYAGCCTGGTCTACAGAGTGAGTTCCAGGATAGCCAGGGCTATACAGAGAAACCCTGTCTCGAAAAAACCAAACCAAACCAAACCAAACCAAAAACAAACAAACAAACAAGCAAACAAAAAACAAAACAGGAGCAGACAGCAGCAAGCAGCTCTAAAGCAAATCCACATTGAGTTAGACACAGCAGCAGCAGGGGAGCAGCCCTGGCCTGGGCTTCCAGCAAACTGAGAGGTAGGGGTCCTGGTGAGCCTGGCAGAGCGCTGTCAGGGCAAGCGTAGGAGCAGCGAGGGAGCAGAGCAGTCTGATGGCCTTGGGATGAAGCTGAGATGGGGACTCTTGCTTCGCCAAGTACATAGCATAGATGGATCTATGCACAGTAGAGAAGCCATCTTGTGATGTGGGAGCAGAAGGGAGGCCCCAGCGCTGAGATCTGGTCTCTAGTCCTGTTTCCATGCCCTCTCTGGTGCCAGACCTGAATGCTCTGGCAGAGCATCTGAACAATCCAGTGCTGGGCCCAAGAAGTCCTATTATTTCAATCCTGTCTAAGTTGCCCTGCAAACTGAGGTTTGAGACAAGCACTGCCTTCTATTTCTGTTCTGAACGGTAACCCACAAAGCATGAAGTCATAGTATTGGACTGAAAAGGGTTTCAGAGTTCCCAACGTTCTCATTTCAGAGGTGACTGAAGGAGGCATCAATAAGAAAGATATCCTTCCTCTGCATCTTCTTGATAGCATCCTAGAACAATCACGAGTTCGCGCTGTACTACTTCACCACTCTCAGGGCACCAGGGATGGAGCCTGCTTTCATGCCATCTGAGGAAATGTTCTGAGGTGGCCATTGGCCTGGGTACCCCTACCACTGCAGGGGGCGGGAGCTATCTGCTGAATTTACACCACCTTCCTTCCTCAGCATTGGGCTTCAGCTGTGATTCCAAGTCCTGGGGAAGAAACCTCTCTGTACTGCATGTAGGCACTGGATTAAGAGCAGTGTGGGAATCAGTTACCAAAACTTCTTTTCCAGATGCTGCTTTATGTTGAGAAATTGCTTCATGTGCGATGACAAATGGCTTCAATTCCACCAAACAAAATGATAGAGCAGAGGGAGACCTGCTGAAGAGGGTTCGGTGGCATCTGGGAGACTCTGGTGATGTGCGGGGCCATGGACTAGACATTCCAAACAAGCCCAATGAGCAGGAGCAGACCTGAGCACCCAAAGCTGCGATCCCATCCTCTGAGCCCAGACACTGCCCAGCTCCTGCTCCTCTCCAGAGAGGAAAGAAATGATCTTTTGCTGCTTGCTTCACTATGAGTCAATCAGCAGTCATTTATTTTCTAAAAGTATAAAAGCACATAACAAGCCGGGGCCCCCTCTCCTAGAACTCAAGAGTTCTATCGTAAGGCATGGCGTGGGCAAGGCCTCAGTGGAGAAAGGGAGACCTGCTGCCAAACTCCCGGGGACTCTGCCACTGCCCCAGACCCCAGGTACTAAGTTACACATAAATAGCGCTTTATTAAATCACACCCATTAAAATATAAATTCGCCTCTTCGGGCTCATAGAAAAGTATTCCTAGGCGCCGAGGAAAGTAGTCCTGTCAGTCCCAAGGCACTTTTCTCCCCAGGAGATGATTGGTCACTTTCTGTGGAAGAAAACACAGGGAAGAAGTCAGATGCAGACACAGTAGCTGATCAACCTCACCTCGGCACACTGTGAGAGACTCAGACTACTTTCCCTAAATCTTGTGCTGCTCACCTACTGACAGTGGCAATTAGGAAAAGTGTTTTGGAAAGCAACGTCTATTCCTCCTCCATAGAAGCAGATGATCTAGAGTTCTGACAGCACCCAGCACAGCCAGGGCCTGTGTGCCGCTAACACAGCAGGCAGCCATGTGGTCCCTGGGTTCTCCCCCCAATGCCCAGGCTCCTGGGTGCTCCAGACAGTTTTCAACCTCACAGTCTGATCTGGTGTTCAGCTTCTGACTTTCAGGCCCTCTAGAATGTAGTGAACAGCCTGGGAGGAAAACAAGAACTGTGAGGGGCAGGACCCTTCAAGCCGGTGGCCAGCGTGGCTTCCAAGGAAATCTGCCCTAGGGGTTCGAGGCAGGCTCCACTCTCCAGCCTCACTCCCCATGACTCTCTCACGTGGTCCAGTGTGTTTACATAGTTCTGCAGGATGGTCAATCACCATTTGGAGATTATAAACTGCACTTTGTACAGTTCAGCTAGGAGGGAGAAGCTTCCCATGTGCAGTCAGGTGCAGTAGCAGACACACGGAGAGCGGCTCCCAGCTGCCTCTCACTTGAAGGCTAATCACAGCAGCCTCCTGCTGAAACCTCAGCACAGAGTCACGCTGCTTCTCAAAGYGAGCCAGACTATTTCTATTTCCCTCTGCTAAGCCTGGACACCCCTCCATGCACAGTGTCAACTCAACTAACCATTTTATAGTGCTGAGCTCGCAGCCGGTAGGATTTATATTCCGATTTTCTCTTCTCCTCTTCTCTCTTCTTCTTCACTTCTGGAAGCTGCTCATAAATCCTTAGAAATGCCACAAGTAGAACGACAGAAAGCAGTAAAGTTATCAGGCGTGAAGGTTCGGATGGCTCTGCCCACACCTCTGGCTCTACGCTGCCCAGGCACCCAGCCTTACATGAGGCCAGCCCCTGCTGAGCACCCRTGGGTATGGAGCGCCTAGCCTGGCGTACACACAGCATGAGAGAGAGAGACGAATACAAACACAGAACACTGACAATAGTGCTTATTTCCAGAAAAAGAATAAAACAGAGAGAGTAGGTAAAATTTGTTTTCTACGCCATGTTTAAAACTGTATAGTGTCAATATAATAAACAGGTATTACTGAGCACATACAAACATTTACACAACACACATCTCTATATATCAGTATCAATTGAGGTACCCCAGGCTAGTCTTGAACTCAGTCTAGCCTTAGCTTACCAAATGCTAGGGCTATATGGGTATGCAACGCCATATCTAGCTCATTACTGTACTTTACATGTTTTCATGACACACACCCTTCCTGGTTTCAGGACACTACTCCTTTGCCTCTTTTATCCCCCACCCCTCAGGCTGTTTTTATGTTATGCTCGGCGAATGGAGAAAACATGGCTTAAACATTGCTTAACATAGTGACTTCCAGATTTACCCATTTTCCTAGAAATAAACCTTTCACAGGTGAATACAATTCCATTGTATATATGTACCACATTTCCTTTATCCACTTATCCACTGAATAATGAATACTGAAGCCGACCTCATTTCTTGGCTGCTGTGAATATTGCTGCAGTACATGAATATGGAAGCATCTCTGTGATATGTTAGCATAAGGCCTTCGGGTGCGCACATAAGGCCTTCGGGTGCGCACATAAGGCCTTCGGGTGCGCACATAAGGCCTTCGGGTATGCACATAAGGCCTTCGGGTGCACACATAAGGCCTTCGGGTATGCACATAAGGCCTTCGGGTGCACACATAAGGCCTTCGGGTATGCACATAAGGCCTTCGGGTGCGCACATAAGGCCTTCGGGTATGCACATAAGGCCTTCGGGTATGCACATAAGGCCTTTGGGTGCGCACATAAGGCCTTCGGGTGCGCACATAAGGCCTTCGGGTGCGCACATAAGGCCTTCAGGTATGCACATAAGGCTTTCGGGTGCACACCCAGAGTGCCACAGCTGGGTCATGGTTTCATTTTCAGTTCTTCTTGGGGGAAAGGTTATTTGTTTTTGAGGAATGTCATGCCGAGTCTACAGGGGCTGCAACAGTGTCCTTCCCTCCCGCATTCCAAGTCCTCTCTAGCATTTGCTGTCATTTTTTCCTTAATGCTAGCCATTCTGACTGGAGTAAATCTCAAAAAGAGCTTTGATTTGCGTTTCCATGATGGCTAAAGATTGTGAACAAATTTTCAAATATTTATTGGYTATTTGTATTTCTTCTTTTGAGAACTGCCTATTCAGCTTATTAGCCTATTTATTGGCTGGATAATTATTCTAGTTGATTTAATCTCTTTAGGGTCTCTATAGATTCTACATAATCCTCTGTGGGTGGTGGTGTGAAACACCCCCTTTGTCTCATTTGTATTAGGATATTTTATCACAGCAACAAGAAAATAACCAGACAGATGCATAGCTGACAAAGACGGGTCTTCCATTTGGAAACTCATCTCATTGCTCTGCTGTTTCTTTGCTATAAGAAACTTTCATTTCATGCAATTCCATGTTCACGTCTTAGGACATATTGCTGTTACCTTAATGTATTTTGCCTCTAGCAGTTTCAGTTACTATTGTATTTAAAATACAGGAAATATAGCACTAGAGTAGATGCGCCTGTAAAATACCACAGAGTTAAATCTTATTCTGAGGAAAGGGCAGAGCAAGCGTCAGAGAGGAGCATAGGCTTGCGTTGGAAACGGAAACTGTCAGGAAGAGAGACCGGGCATCCTCGCTCGGGGACACGTGCAGAGCTGTGGTAGAGGCCAGGCAGGAAGCGGGTCAGGCGAGGCTGGCACGAGCCGTGTCTTACAGTAACGTGAAAGTTAAACTTCGCCCTCTGTAGGGTGGGTGTCCCTAACTTCAAGCTGAGAGGAACACGAACACACATCTGAAAACTGACTGAGAGAGTCTAAATTCCCAGCAGAAGAGACTGCACAATTGTAGTGGAAGGACAGGAAAACAGAGCATGTCTCAAGCAATGCTAACTGGTATGGGGACATGTTCACAACGTGACAGTGAGAGATAGCAGGAGTCAGAGCTGGACACACAGTGTAACCACCATTGCATGCGGGGAGTGCACTGTACCAATCACTACAAATCCCACTCTATCAACAAGGTGAGTGTTTGTAGGATGGAGGGGAGAATCTTGAGAAATAATTATTTTCTTCTTTCTACTCTTTTAAATATCTTCCAAAGATTTTTACAATTTTAAAAACAAAAATCATTGAAAAGGAAGCAGTGTCCAGTGGCGGTGAGCAGCTATAATCCCAGCTCTCCAGAAGCACTGGCAGAGACACCAGGACCTCAGTGAGTTCCAGGCCAACCTGGTCTCCAGAGCAAGTGCCAAGCTAGTCAAGGCTATCCATATCTAAGCATTCATTTGTCTGTCTCAAACAAACCATCATCAATTAAAAAAATAAAAAAACAATAATCCACCACTTCAGAAGCACCTTGCAACTCCATGACTCTTCTTACTGAGCAAGGACAGCTTCAAATAAGCCCCAGAAACCTGTAACTTATTTATTGAATGGCATTCTTACATTCAATATATGCTTATCAAGCTGACTAATTAATGAGTAGACAATGCTTATAATGGCATAAGATTCAAAGTCTTTATGAAAAACTGGTCTGAAGAAATGACTCAGCCTCAGTGGTGAAGAGCACTGGCAGCTCTTGCAGAGGACCCAGGTTCAATTCCTAGCATCAATACGGTAGCTCACAAATGTCTGTAACTCCAGCTCCAGGAAATCCGACACCCTCCTTTGCCCTCTAAGGGCACTATATGCATGTGGTACACTTACATATATGCAGGCAAAACACTCATACACACAAAAATAAAAATAAATAAATCTTACAACAACAACAACAACAACAACAGAACAAAGCCCTGATCTATCATGTGCCTGCACCCCAGCCACTCAACCCTTGTTTCTTAAAGGTAAGCACTACTACCAGGTCTTTTGCAACTGACAGAAATACTTTACACATGCACAGGACCTCACAGCTATAAACGCAAGGACATTTCTTTCTAAACACTACCAATGAGGCAGCGGACTGGAACTGAGCACGCTTCTGAAACCCAGGTTCTTAAGCTAATGTCGTGGAGGGCAGCCCACTATTCCTACTCTGTTAGGAAAATTCCTGGAAATGAGATTGCTAAGATAACTTACTTCAAAATACCTTTTAGTTTCATCCGGAAGTCTAATGCAGAGAAGTTCACCCTAGGCAGTCCCCTTCCCTTTGAACACGAACCACGTTCACACTATCTTGTTTTCCCTTCCTTTCTTGTGCCACGAGAAGCAACATCAAACCCAACCTCACGCGCTTCCGGCTGGCGCATGCGGGGAAGCTGTAAGCCAGGCCTGGTTGCACGAGGCCTGGCTTACAGCTGCACAGTCATTCCCGGTCTTTCGGACTTACCGTCTGGTCCTCTGAATCATTTCCTTCTTCCCAATAGGCTTGTTCTTCTGGACAGCCAGGAGGACTAGACAAGAGAGGAGGCTTATTAGGGGATGATAAGGGGAAGGAGAGGTAAAGCTTAGCTGAGGAGCTGCTGGAGCCTGGGCTCTGACCTGAGCTGGCGCACAGGAAAGCGACTAAAGACCAAGGACAAGGCCTGCGTCTGCCCTGCCTAAGGGGGACAGAGGCCACCGCCTAAATCTGCTATGGAGGGCACCCAACTGCTGGCCAGCCGACCGGAAGGCTGACGGCTGTGGGCGGTGCTTTTCATCCCCACAGCTTTCTTGTTATGTTACTGAGACTTGCCGCTCAGTGCAATGAGAGCACAGAGACCATGGCTGCAAACCCAGCTCTTTCACTAAGGAGAGTGCAACTAGGGTGAGCTGTTCTCTCCCTGTGAAGTAGGAGCCATTAGCACACTGCCTTCCTTAGAGTGCTGTGAGAACAGTGCTGGGCGGACCTCAGTTAGGGTACCACTACTCATTTCCTGCCACGCCCTGAAACCAGAAACCTGAAGCTAGTTCACAGGAGACGTCAGCCTTAAGGCAGCTTGTCCTTTAAAGAGCTGCAGTAACAGGGCTAGCAGAACTGGCTTACAGGGGCCACAGATGTGTGAGAAGCTAGCGTGGCCAGTCTGCTAGCTAAGGAGACTCAAGTCTCAGCAAGCAAGCCACATCCAGCATCCTCGCCGCTGCCTGGCACCCAGCCGTGCTCCTCACAGCAGCAGCCGCTCTCAGCCAAGGGACGTGAGGGCATACCTCTCCTAGGCAGGGGCCTCACAGTGTTGAACAGAGCCTCCCGCTCATTCTGGAACAGGTTCTGTAGCTTCCTCTCCTGGACTAGTAACTTCAGACGCTTTATCCGCTCCCCAGAGCGGGAGATGAAATCAGGTCTGTGAAGCTGAAGTGATTCCTACAGGAGAGAAAGCCTTATATTAGCGACAAAGCCTGTTTTCCAAGTGCCCAGAAAAACAAACAACCCCAAAACCCAGCACCTACCCCACAGGTTTGGGGAGCCTGAGGGGAGGGCACATCCAGGGAGGTCAAAGGAAGCCCAGAAATGCCTTTAGGGAAAGCTGGGAACCAAAGTGGGGTCACCTGCAACTCTTCCAAATGTTGACGAGACAAGAGGTCAGTTCATTCCCTTCAACAAATTCATCATTAGATACTTCCTTTAGCCACCGAGGGGAAGCGCTTGGGGATGAGCGCTTGGTTAACACTGTATGCTGACCTAAACACGAGGCCTGCTGCTGCACACGGGGGAGCCTGCACACAGAGCAGTGCCGCAACAGAACCCTTCCTGCGGACTGTGGCATGACTAAACCCCAGCATGCCAGCATGCAGCACACACCCCCACCAGCACACACGGCCAAAGCCAGCCTGATGTCTCTGTGCCTACCTGCAGGGTTGCTCTCACGAACGGCCGGAGAGAAACCTGGCCACTCGCCCTGCCCGGGCTTCCCATAGACTGTGCCTGCTGGTTTTGCTCTCTCAGTGGTTCCCTCCAGGGTTTGGTTTTGGTCACTGGTTCAAACCAGGAGATACCAGGTCTGTAAATCTTGGGCAGGTTTTCCTTCTTAGATCCAGACTTTTCATTTTCCACAGGAACAAACCATGAGATTCCTACAGGAAATATTTTCAGGAAGACACTTTAATAACTGTACCCAATTACATCAAAGAAATGTAATATTGACTCGCATGGGACTCATCTGTTGGGGGTGACAACCTTTTGGGTGTCCTTAAGTTGGTCTTAACCACAGTAGACTCTCTACATAAAGTTCTAGTTACTTTCAAAATATGCCAGTGTGGTGCCTGGTAGCAGGTGGCAGGTGGAGGCCACACAGTGCTCTCAACAGACTAGACATGCCTTTTGCTCTTTCCTGGCTACCTGGAGTTAGAAACCGACCTTCAGAGGGATTTGACTTGTTCTTCCTTAAGTTTTTGGCCCGCACATAATTGGAAAGAAACTTTTTCTCTTTGGCTTTTTCTTCTATCGAAGAAGTCACATCACTGTCCTCTTCCAATCTGGCCTCACTAGAACTGGGAGTTGGGAAAGTCACCCCAACATCCTGGGCGTATTTTTTGACACCAGTTACAGTCTCCAAGTTACCTGAGGGGAAAGACAGATTATCTTGGAGCAGACTGGAAGCAAGGCTAACAGGCTTAATCAAGACAGACAGTAAGCCCTTATTAACAACTCAAAATTACACTGCATGGTGGGCGAGAGGAGGGAGCGAAGGAGAGGAAGAGGGGGAAAGGCAGACAGATGCAGACAGAGCAGAGGAGGAGAGGAAGAGGGGGAAAGGCAGACAGATGCCGACAGAGCAGAGGAGGAGGCTTAATTTCTAAGTGGGCCTAGCTATCAGACAGAAAAAAGAAACATGGATTCCTTGGTTCAGGCTTTCGAGGGAGCCGGACGGTAAGTATGTCGGGCTCAGCTGCCAATCACCCAGGAAGAGGAAGAAAGAGGTGACAATGGTGAGCTCAAGACTTGAAGGAAGAAGGAAAAGGACTGACTTGTATAAAATCTGAAACTCTACAGCCCTGCTGTCCAGTTATTGCTCACAATTCAGGACCCCAGAAAACGTCACGTAAGCCACTCTCTTCCCTTTTTTGTTCTCACAAAATGCACAGTAGTAAGCCGCACACTCTTCTGTACGTTGAGTTTTTTTTTTTTTTTTTAAATCATATATGCTTGGGACCTTCCAGTATGGGTAAAATACAATTTATGTTTGACCATGAGTGTTTTGTCTTCATGTATGTCTGTGTGACAAGTGTACCTGCAGAAACGTTGGATTCCCCAGAACTGGAATTACAGATGTGTGAGTATGTGTGTGTCAAAGTGAACCAAGAATTTCTGCCAGAGCAACCAGTGCTCTTATCCATCTTTTCAGCTTGGAGAGAGTTTCCTCATTCTACATAAAAGTTCTTTATAGGAAACTACAATAATTAATTTCACCACAGATATTGATGGCTATCAACAGTAATTTTAATTTTCTGCTATAATGAACCTACATACACTTAGAATTTTGCACATATTTAAGTATGTCTACTGGCCAAATTCCCAATGCTACGAACTCATTTCCTGACACTTGCCTTGAAACTTGCATTTTTTCAATTAGTACATAAAACATTGCATCTAAATATTCAGATACTTTAAATCTTTGTATCCTTTAGCATGAGTGAAGTTATAAGTGTGCTGAAGAGGTAAGTCTATATCAATGTGAGATTTAAATTCAAGGGACTCACCAGCTTGCACACCCTTGTTCACCATGTGCACATTTTTCTCATTGGAAAGAGTGGAGTCCAAGCTCAGCAAGCTACCAGCAGATGACATGGAGTCAGAAGAAATCATATGGTTTGCCACCTGGAGAAATGAAAAGAGGCTCTCTCAGAGTGATCTGCAGGAACTATAGCCAGAGGTATAGTTACTCACAGGGCAAGCCAGCAACACAGCTCAAAGAAGCTTGTGAGAGATGTGACCATGTGTCTGTGACAGGGAAAGGGGGCTGTGATGGTGAAGCCAAGCTACTGCAATAGAGAGCTGGGAATTTCCCTCAGATCTGAGGAGACCAAAGAAGCTGGTAGCTAAACCTTAGCCTCAAACATCTCCAGAATGAAATTCTCAGCTGACAGCTGTAGATAATACTGGAGCTAAAAGAAATGCTAACCTAAGAAATGAAGTCCATAGCGGACCCACCAATCAGAGCAGATTCAGACACTTATATTATCAGATAGATACCAAAGAGCTGCACTGCACCTTAAGAAAACCCAAATGGGTCATACGAAAGCAAACATACGAAAATCCCCAAAGCCCTTTTTAACTACATTCAGAGCAAGTGGATTGAGTTGAGGGAGGGAAGCTGACACTGGTGGGTGAGAAAAAGTTCAAAATATAGCTGAGCAAATGCCCCCATAAAACTGTTTAATAGAATAATAAGTGGGTGCTAGTAGGCTACACCTTTAATCCTAGCGCTTAGGAGGCAGAGGCAGACAATTTGTGTGTGAGGCTAGCCTGGGCTACAGAGCAAGTTCCAGGACAGCCACGGCTGAGAGACAACCCTGTCTCAAACAAACAAACAAACAAACAAACAAACAAACAAACAAACGTCTGTAAGCAAGCTCACAAATATGGAGGTCAGAAGAGGGCATCAGCATCTTCCTCCATCACTCCTAATCTGTTCCCGAGAGGCAAGGCTAGACTGGAAGCCGGGAAGCCCCAGGAGTCCTGTCTCTGCTTCCCTCAGATCTGGCATCACAGGCCATTAGGTAGGTGCTGGGACCTGGCATGATGGCACAACAGGTGTCTTTTCCACTGAGACACTTCCCCAGCCTGAGAGAGTTTCTTAACCTGCTCCTCATAAAACGTCTGGGGGAAGGAGAATCCTATGAGGGGAAAAGACAATCTTTAGGGGAGAAGTTTAGTCATTGGCATTTCTTCTAAGTGCCAAATGACATTTTTATAAGCAAGTTTGATAGAACCATAGTGCAGTCCAAGCAAGGTGTCTACTCCTTTGAACTGGTTAGACCCCAAAGCCTCTGGGAACTTAGCGCAGAATCCTGGAAGGGGGGAGCCATGATAAGGCATTTGAAAGCAGGAAACATTTTGATTTTCAGAAAATTAAGTATCATAAACTGGTAAGTTTAATACCACCAACCTGTCAAATTTACAACTGATCTCATCAATCTGCTACTCTGCAGGCGTGTGAAAGTCAAAGGCTTGCAGGTATCCAAGCATGGCAAAGAAGACAAAACTGGCTGGCTGCCAGGTTAGCCGTTTCCTGGCAGACATGGTCAGTCCTCACTTACCTAGCATTGTTTTAAAACTCAAAGAGGCCGTGCCTGAGTGCACACCTTGCACTGCCCAAACCCCCGCAGAGCGCCTCCTGTGTCTGTCTCTAGGTCTGGTTGCAGCCGTCCTTGCCTTTTTTGCACATCAATGTCTTGGAGTTTTGGAAAGCAAAATTTCTATATAATAAACACCCAGAGAGCCTGAGAGGCTGAAAAGCTCTTAAGAAACAGGAGTATAGCCCAAATCAAATGAAAGAATATTTAGTATGGATAATTATATATATTAAAGGTCAGAGCACTGTAGAGACAGAATGGTAAGATATTTGATGTAAGAGAGGAAACAAAACAAAATCAAAGTCAGCTCCAGACCTAGAATCCTAAAACCTGAGCAAGTGCTAGGTCCTGCCTTTACTAATTATCTCTCAAGACACAAAGTTGTCTGTGTCACTTACCTCACTTAAGATGGAACTGAAAATTTTACTCCTGAAACTATAGGAAGTGTAGAAAGAGGCTAAACACGCTGGCTTATACCTGTAATCCTAACACTTGGGGGGCTGCAGGAGGACTACATACAGCYTGTCTGAGATAGCCTGAGCTACATGGTAAGGACCTGTCTCAATGAGTAAAGACACACATATAACAAAAAAGTGCTCCAAAGAACAAAGAAATAATTCAACAAAAAGAAATACTAGGAAAAAATTAAAATTTCAGTTCTTCATATTAAAATGAGAGGACCATGAGTTCAAGCCCAACCTGGGAAACACATGAGGCACCATCTCAGAACAAACAAACAAACAAACAAACAAACAAACAAACAAAGGTTTGCTGGTTGATGGTGGGCTATAAAACAGAATAAAAACACAACTAGTATAAAACTTTTAGAATGCTTAAATGTTAAAAAGCAAAAAATGCATAAAAGGGGCAGTACAGGCAAGACAAGTAAAGGAGAAATAAAGCTAAATAAATGGAGGCAACTATGTGACTCAAAACTGCTAGGCGGCAAGTCCCCCAAACTCATCTGCAGGCTCTCCATAAACCTAAAAATCCTACTGAACCTTCTCCCCCCCCCCCAAAAAAAATGTATAGGAAGATCCCAAGCTTCCATAAAAAGGCAAAGGATCATAAGCACCAAAAATTATTAGTAAAGGAAAAAGAACAGATAAAAAGTATAATTCCTAATTACAAAACAAATTTAAAATGGTTAAGACACAGTATAACAGAGAAAAAAACTGGAGCAGACACATCAGTCAACAGAGTTGAGAGTGATAAAGTACACTCAAGATTGTGGTCAGCTGGGATTCAGGATAAAGCAGTCTTCACGTGCAAAAGGTGATGCTAGTCACCACATCACACACAAAACATGCACTGAACACGGATGCAGATCTAAATAATTACTAAACCCAACAGATATGTCCAAACTTTTAGACATTGCTATATGACATTGCAATCTACCCAATGTCACACTTGCAGCTCTGAGATGCATGCGGACTACAGGTCATGCCACACCAACTTTTAAAATGAAAACATACGGAAAAAAATCTCAAGTCTAATACCAACAGGGCAATCCACAAGGGGAAAACTGTTAAACCAAACTGCATTGCTCATCCTTTAACTCCAAATTTCATTTTTAAAATAAACAGAAGTGCCAGAATAGGAGACATTCTCAAGTTACACATCTTGTAAGACTTGTGACAAGAATACAGAGCAGATAAGAATAGATAAAACGTGATACACAAAAGGCTGAGAAGTGACCCCAAATACATAAAACTCTTATTAGCTGAGCAGGAAGACAGACGACCTAGTTTAAAAGTGGGCAAAACTGAGTATCCCTGCCACAAAGAACACACACAAGGGCTTCACTATCCAGTCACCAGGAAGCCGGGTTAAAACCATGGCAGAGTGTCTTCATATCATTTAGTATGGTCACACCAA